>JAJOOS010010679.1:0-12286 GCA_029582725.1 Solanum chiquidenum
TCCATTAGGAGTTATTGCCATATGCACTTCAGTTTTGCAACAGATGCAAAATGCCGTTGATGTCATTAGTGTCTATTTGATTGTCACTCATAATTCCTCCATTACACCTTGTAACATATGTAACTCCCAAGGCTATTATCTTCACTATTTATTATACAATTTATCTTCCTATTCATTGCTAGGAAGACTTCTTCTAGTATAAATAGTAGTGGTTTTCATTTGGTTTGTTACACACAACATACAAGAGAAAAATATAGAGTGCATAAAGTTTGTCAAAAAGAGAGTTCTTATTAGTTGAAGGGAGGTGTTCTTTTTTGTGGAGCTTTGGACTCAACTCTTGTCCAGAGTTGTTGGGTTATATATTGTGATTAGGCTGTTGTATCCTGGAGGGGACAAGTCAAGAAGGACTACTGCTGGACCGGTGAAAAACATTTGCTGCAGTGAGCTTGAATCTCCTTAAAGAGAGTGAGATATCCGCGCCTCAGCCTGAAGAGATTTATTTCTTCATTTTTGTTTTCGATTGTAATCTTGTAATTTTATTATCTTGTAAGTTTTTCACTAACACTTACTGTGAGATCAAAATATGCCAAGAGATGTCTTTAAGAAGGAAAATGTTTGTTAGCTGTTAAATAGATCTTGGTGCTTTAGTTTCATACTAATAAATATTCCCTTCCAGGAGGAACTTGTGGATCCTGCTGTGAAAGGAACGTTAAATGTCCTTCGGTCATGTGTCAAATCACCATCTGTCAGAAGAGTGGTGATATCTTCTTCTACTTCTTCTGTAAAAATATGTCAACCCCTGGAGTTGTGGCTGATGAGACTTGGTATTCAGATCCTGAATTCTGCGAGCAAAGAAAGGTTCTATGCGTCTATAATTTGGTAGTTCTTTTCAATTTGATGAGGCGTATCCTTCCATTAATTTAGCAAGAGGTTTGGAAAATGTATGACCGTCTTTCTTGGAGTTAAATACTATTGTCCATATGTGTGTGCTATCTGGAGTTAATCTGTGTTATGCTGCTCAAGTAAGATATGTTTCTTAGACCAGAAAGAATTAATCAATTCTGCATTCCCTGTGTCCTTGTATTTGTTAGTGTGGTCAGATAATTATTACATTCAATATATGTTATCTATCTTTTAAGATTTTTGCATACACATTAAAAGATACATATAGTAACCTTAATCATAAGAGTATATGTCTAAACTATCCTCTTTTCCTGTCTTAAACATCTCAAGTAATTATTAACACTACACTAATTGAAACAGTTAAAGTGATTTTGAAAACAAAAAGTAATAAGTGCTTCTAGTTTTTCTATATTGTCAAATATTTTGGAACAAATTCAGTTTGCTAAAATGACAATAATATGGACCGGAAATAGTATTATATACTTCATTTGGTAGACGTATTTGAGAAAGAAATGGAAGATGTTAGCATTCTCTTCACAATTGGTTTGTTGAAGGTCTTTTGTTTGCAGGACTGGTATCGACTCTCCAAAACCCTGGCTGAGCAGGCTGCTTGGAAATTTGCAAAGGTAAATGGGATTGACTTGGTAACACTCCATCCAGGTCTAGTCATTGGTCCACTTCTGCAGCCTACGCTCAATTTCTCTTGCGAGGCGGCTATAGTGAACGTCATAAAAGAAGGTAAGTTTTTGCAGTGACATAAGACACCTTGAGATATTCTTACCTCCTTCTCCCCCAACCTCGCCCCACCAATTCCTTCTTCTCTAATTTGCTTATACAACACCCTTGATGAAAATATTTATGTATAGAATACATATTAGGAACATGTGTTCTCTTGTCTATGTTTTACTAGATTGAAATGATCATTTAACTGGAAACTTCTTTTGCGATAGTACATTTTCTCGTAGCGTTTCCTTGATTCAGAAACACATACCTCTGTTTCTGATGATCTTTTCGAACAATTTTCTTTTCTAAAGCCTTAAAGATTATAATAAGAAGAACCATTATATACAGAAGTAAGAATGTCTAAAAACATACCTTCTGTTTGTTACCCTGCCACTGATGAACATTTTATGGGAACAAACTTTTTATCACTTTTTGTTTTATCTCACACAAAATGAACTCTGAACAAAAGTCAGATATTTGCGAATGAAATGGTGAGTTTGGTAAATGCTGCTAAGTCCGTTCTTATACTTCTAAGGCAGTCTCAAGAAAAACATGTTCTCTCAAGAAGTTTCAAATACTTTCTTGGAAAACTTAACCAAACAAGTTGCCTCAAGAAGCTTTGCTAAAACTCACAAAGCTTTTAGAAGTTTTGTCTGGCCCAACGAATTAGATATACATTTGGTGGTGAAATAGTATGAAGATTGATCGGCTCAATTGTTATGTAGACCCAGGGGTGGCTGGTAGGGTATAAAAAAAATCATTGGCCTTACGCCCCCAATAAATTGGAGGCCCCATTTTTTAGTTAATTAGGTAGGATTAAACTTAAAAAAATAAAATTAGAACTAAGACAACAAGTGCAAACGACATTAATGAAGTGATAGATATGACGATTACTTTTTTAATGTACAAGTTATCTTCTTATTTTTTTACTTTATTCTTTTTCTAATTTTATTTTTATATATTATATCCTCCTCTCTTCTATTTCTTCTCTCTTTCTCTTTTCTAATCTTATATCTCTCTTATTCAAAGCTTAAGAATTTACTTGTTCTATTGATAGTTTATATTTTAAATTTGGAGAAAAATATATTGCAGCAGCCCAATTCATTTTTAGAAATCAAGTCTTCATAGTTCTTGAATCCAGTAATATCATTCTAATTTCTAATATTATTTTTGTTTTGTGTCTTATGTTTATTATATTTTTTATTTGATATTGTAAATAGTGTTTAAAATATTTGTTAGATTTTAATATGTCAACTAGAAAATATGAATTCGGTCATTCAAAACTTAAAAGAAAAAGAAAAGTCGATAACTTGATAAAATCTCAAAAAGGTGCTCTTGATAAATTTTAGAAGTGGTTTGGCTATATTATCGATTGAAAAAGAATTATTAGACGAGATTGACTACACAAAAATTATTAATAACTTTTGCACTCGATACTTGAAATTATTGATAATAAATTATACTGAAGTTTGCACATTGTCTTTATTTGATGAAGGAAAAGAAGCATCGTCTGGTAGTGGGATATATAGATTAGTTGATGTTAGGGATGTTGCTAATGCACATATTCTAACCTTTGAGGTTCCTTCAGCAAATGAAAGGTATTGTTTAGTTGGGGCAAACATATACTCTTCTTTGGTTTTGAAGATTGTCCAAAAGTTGTACCCTTCCATCACTCTCCCTGAGAAGTAAGTATCGCCAATATCACAGTTCTAATTTTCTTCATACTAGTTAGTTTACATTACTATCTTTGTTTCAGCAGAGAAAACTTAAGATCAAGTGATCTTTCGATTATTATAAGAATCTTTTGTTCTAAACAATTTGTATTGGGATTAATCATAATTCTTGAATTTGGATGTAGTTTCGAAGATGGATTGCCTCTCACCCCGCACTTTCAAGTATCGAGTGCAAAAACAAAAAAAATAGGAGTCAAATTCACAAGTCTTGAGTTGAGTGTGAAGGATACTATTGAAAGCTTGATGGAAAATAACTTCCTCCACATTTAAACAACATGCAGTTGGTGGAAATGGAATACACTGGGCCTGAGCTACAGTTGTGCCTGCGCGCCCCACACCCTACATTTGTGCGGGGAAAATCCACTTTATATGTATAACTAATTTATACATAGATAATGTAATCTTTTTTTCTAAATAAGTAACAATCACTGAATACATAGATAATGTTATTCATTATAGGTTAGCTTTGTACAAGTAAAAGTTAACTATTTTCAGATCTTGATTGTAGGATTCAACCCTTGTTTTGTGTGTGACAAGGTAATTAACTACGTATTAATTGTTCTTTGTGATCAAATAAATGTGTCACATCACTTTGTCTATGACCAAATGGTGATGTCTAAGTACAGACAACATTTCGTCTTCATTATTGAAATCGAAAAGACCTTGTTGTGATTGATGAAATCCTCTCTTCACTGCCACCTTTGTGTTATCCCTCGAAGCTACTTACATCCAATTACTAAGCACACCAGTGAAGACTAATGAAAGCAACATGGGCTTTTGTTCTTTTGGTTGACATCTACATAAAGTAGGCAGTGTTGAGAATATCATTAAATAATAAAAGTGTGTTATTACAACTTAGATTTTTAGATGAAATGATCATACACTTCAACATGGCATCAGAGCAGACAAAGGTTCTGAGATTGAATCTCACCACCACCCAAAAATGAGATGGTCATACACTTCAACCAACAGAAGAATGTAATTGGTACAATTGATAAAAAATAGGAACAAAATCGATTACAAAATTACACAAAGAACTAAGCAAACGTGAAAGAATACAAAAGTAGCAGCAGTTGGGACCGTTCTCTATTGAAGTAATTTGTAAAGATATTTTATGTTTTATTTTTAGATATCATATATACAAATAAAAATATAAAACTATAAAGCAATATAAAATCAATGAAAAAAAGTTAAAAATAACCTTGTCTTATGAAAAATGTCTCATGAATATCTTTATTCATCTTTTGATGTAAAAATACTCACAATTATTTTTTTAGCTCAAAAATACTCATCAAATTAACTACTGAATTTTCACAAATTAAAATAACCATATGACATATATATTATTTAACTAAGCCTTTTTCTCTCGGTGCACGTTAGTGTGCACTAACTTGCACCTTGCCGAAAATGGGGAGGGGACGACCACGCAGGGAGACACAACGACATTGTGAGGAAGAAATAATGCAGGGTATTGCGAGTAGTTCAACTACAGGCACATCACAAACTAATAGGAGAAGGGTTACTGAATCTCAACTGAAAACACTTGAAAGAGTTCCAATTGAAATGGATATGGAGAAGGAAACACTAGCTAAGGACTAGCATTGGCCGGAATTAGCTAAGAAGCATGTAAGCGGAAAAAACACAGTAAAAAACCTCAGGAACCACTCAGAGGAAGCTTGATCTAACTGGGGAAACAACAACGACACCATGGGCCAACCTATTTGAGACTAATAGGTTGCTAGAGATAATGCAAAATGGGCACCTTCAATAGTTGTGTACGTGGTAGGAATTGCACCATCTATATGAGCTATGGAAAGATTTATAATTAAGCAGGGTACCTTTACTATCAAACCTATAATATTATACCATAAGGATGGGTATTTTGTGGTGAGATTTGCGAACGATGAAGAGAGGGATATGGTGCTATGTTCAAGACCTCATTACTTAATGAGAAGGCCAATTATCATGAAGCCATGGGTACCTGAGTTCAACTTCAAAGAGGAGATACTTATAACTATACCATTGTGGGTTAAACTTCCAAATCTCTCTCTTAACTGTTGGAATGCAGTGGTTTTGAGTAAAATTGGCAATATAGTCTGGGGAAACCTTTGTATGTTGATGAATATACATCCCAAGTGAATAGGATTTCATTTGCCAGAATACTAGTTGAAGTGGATATCACAAGGCCCTTGCCAAAAGTGATTAAAATGCATCATCCTAAAGGGAAAGTCTTAGAACAACAAGTATGATTTGAGTGGAAGCCTATATTTTGCCAAAAATGCCTTCAAGTAGGACACTCATGTGTGGAAAAGCCAGGAACACAGATACAAAAGAAAGGATTGAATCAATGAAAGAAGAAAGAATGGGTTCCTATTACTGATAAAGGTAAAGAACAAAGAAATGATATAGGACAGGAAACACTACAGGTTCAGGAAGACAGGGAACAACAACAAGGGGAGAAAGTGCAAGACTAGGGTGAATGGCAAACTGTAAGACACAAAAGTAACACAAAAAGAGACAAATAGGATGGAAGGATTGCTAACAACTCAGGGGAATCTAGCTATAATGAAGGCCAGCAGAGTGGGAAAATAGGTGGAGAAAGCACGGAGGTACCATTTAAACCCCCATTATATCTATGATAGTGACCTGAAATGTGAGAGGATTTAACCAAGAGGTAAAACACAAAGAGTTTAGGCTGTTTTTGAAGAGGAATAAGGTTAAGATCATAGCAATCTATAAACAGAGGGTTAGAGATGATAAAGCAAGCATAAATATTAATAAGACTATGACAGGATGGAAATGGTGCATAAATGACAATACTAATGTGAGAGGGAGAATCTGGGTGATGTGGAATCCTACTGAAGTTAATTTTACTAAAAATGAGGATATAGAACAATACATTCATAGGGTGGTGATGGTCAAGCATAGGAATACTCAGTTTCAGTTCACTGCAGTATATGGGCTACACATAATAGCTACTAGACTACCTTTGTGGACAACAATTAGACAAATGAATAACAACATAAATGAACCTTGATTGATTATGAGGGACTTTAACTCTATACTATCACATGAGGACAGACATGTGGGGAGCCAAGTGCAAGATGCCGAGGTAAGAGATTTTAGGGAGTGTCTAATGGATTGTAATATGGCAGAATTGCAAATAGGAGGAAGGGAATATACATGGACAAATTGACATGTTTACAGTAGAATAGACAACGCAATTGGCAATGCTGCATGGATGAATAAGATGCCAACACATATTATGACTATAGATCCTTTGTTTTCAGATCACTCACCATTGGGTTGATAATAGAGGAGCAACAGGATGAACAAAAAAGACCATTCAGATTTTACAATTGTTTAAGAAATCATCTAAAATTAAAAGAGGGGATTCAAGCAGGCTGGCAAATAACAGGAGGTGGTGTTTTACTTAAAAATAAATAAAAGAAAAGAAAAATGACTAATATTTTTGAAAAATCGGTTAAACTTATGATTTAAGAGAAACCGATTTTCCAAAAAAAGAAAAAGAGTCGCCACTTAATTTTTAATAAAAAATTAAGAAAAAATAGAAGGTTTTCAAAAGACTCAAACAGATAAAATCAATTGAAAGAGGGTTCGAGTTCAATGTACATTCCGAAAAGGTGTTAGGCCCTCAAAATGCCCGCTAACTTGCGGCTAACCGGTGATTTGACTAAAAGTGACTTTGACTAAATTTAAAATTTTAACTAAGTAAAAGAACTCATAATGACTTTGACTAATTTATTTTACTTTATTTTGAAATTTTAACTAAGCAAAAGAACTCATAACGACTTTGACTAATTTTTTGAAATTTTAACTAAGTAAAAGAACTCATTTATTTTAACTTATTTATTTATTAATATTATTATTATTTTATTTTTCATTATTTATTATTTTTAACTAAGGGGGATCATTCTAAAGGGAATAATTTAAAAAGTGCAAGTCAAACTTAAAAGAATATGAGTAAAACTAAGTGATAAGTGAAAATATAAATATATTTAAATTAAGACTAAGAAAATAAGAAATGACTTCTCTCGGGGAGTTCAATTAAATAAAAAACCAAAATCAAATAAAATGTTAGTCGATAAAATAATAAATAAAGAGTAAAGGAAAGAAATATCAAGTTTGAGCCTTCGGCCCAAATTCTCAAATCTTGAACCCGTCCTAAATCTAAAAATGCCCAAAAAACATGAGTTTGGACCTATTTGATCAACAACCTGCTGCTGGCCCATTCTTTTAATCCCTTGGGCTTCCTTTCTTTCTCAAAAATCAAGACATACACCAAGTGTATATATGATGTATACACCAAGCACATGATTGATATACGGCCCATTTTTTAGGACCTCCGAGATCTGTCTTTATAATTTCAGCCCATGTATTCTTGTATTCTTTATATTTCTTGACTTGTACACCTCGATCTGTTGGGACTTGGATTTAAAGGTGACTCGGAAAAATGCAATAAGGCCTCCATGGCCCATCGGAATGAAAAAAAAGGGGCAATAGAGTTCCACGAACTCACTCAAAATTACATGAAAACAAGAAGAGAAAAGGATTAATATCATATATAACAAAGGAACTTAGAAATAAAATTTAACTCCAAGGAAGTCAAACGCACTGATGGCATAGCAATGACGCAACTTAACAATTAATCACACCCTTATTCTATACTTGTTTAAAATAGAATCATGCTACTAAAACAAGAGCTAATTGACTGAAACTCCTTTTTCATGGCATAAATGGGATACTGGAACATTAAAGCTAAGAAGATTCCGACAATTTAAAGAGAGAAGGAAAATTAAGCGATAGCCCAACATCAACGAAACAGTCCAATTAGATTTCGAAAAGCAACATCTTTCTAAAACAACACAAGCCACTGATTTAAGTTAAAATGCAATATTCAAGTCAAGCGATACCATAAACTTAAAGGCAAAAGATATTCAAAGAAAGGAACCTTAGAATCATGGCAACTTATTATTTATAAACACTTTAGCACCATTATGCATTTGAATTAAATCTAAAAAAGGGGGGGGGAAGGGGGGGGGAGGCAGGTGGGAATGAAGCAAGCAAATGGACTTTATACTTTCTTAAACAACTAGCAACATGCTTGAAAAGAAAACAGAAGAAACCACAACTGGACAGATAGTGTTGCATCCATAATTCTATATTTATTCAATCTACCAAGACTTAAAAGAAAAGTGAAGCTTACGGAGATCACAAACAATAAAGAAGAGAGCAGCTTTTGTTTGTTACTAAAGAGTAAAATTTATATAGATCATAACCCGAAAGAGGCAATACAGACTCACCTAAGGCATATAATGGAAAGATAAATCAGTTTTAAGTAGTATATGACCCAAATAATAAAACAATATGCATATTATCAAGAAAGCTCAATTAGACTAAACATGAGGACCATAATAAGAATAAACAGCAACAAACAAGCATGAACTATAGAAGAAATCAGAAGATGTATCTTGTATCGAAGAGCATCATTTATAACCCAAAAACAATTTCAACAAGATGGAATGAACCCACACCTGAACTTAGGAAATAAGCGCAAGAATAGCGTAGTAAATCCTTTGACCCCTTCCAAAACACATAACGAAAAAACGGAACCTATTTTAACAAGCAGGGATATAATAACATCATGAAGATTGACAAGCAACTAACAATAATTTAAAACTAACACAATAATCACAGATTTGAGAAGAACACAAATAGAGAAACAAGTTTCAATAAGCCTCAAATCCTTTCGATAAAGGAGATACATATTGTTCATTCCGGAAAAAAAGAAAACGACTTAGACAAACAAATCATATAAAATCATCTCAGAATCAACAAAGACGTTTGAGAACGCCTCATTTCGGTTCATGAGAACAAAACAAAGGGGAAAAGAAGAATTAACACCTTATTTTGGTTCATAAGAACAAAACAACGACTAAAAGAACTGGAATCGAAAAGAAATTCACCTTTTTTGGGGTGGCGAACTGAGACAACAACGAGCAAGGACGAACTCTTCCACCACTGCACACAAACTTTGGGAGTGTCGACGAGCAGCAAGAAGGTCGTGTTCGATAAAGGAAACCGACTTCCGGATATATTCTATATTACTCGTTGATTTTTGAGTTTGTCTTTCTTTAGAACCTAGGTATTCTTATGTATCTTTTTTTTAAAATCAACTCAAAATCCCCTCTAACACTAAAGAGGAAGAGAGTAGATATAGATGGGAAATTAGGACAGACTTTTGAGGGGGGAAATGAAGAAATTTTGGATAAGAACAGAGGACCTATTCGAAATTCAAAACTCCCAATTTCTTTCACCATTAAAGGGAAACACCCTTTTTCTTGCAAATTCGACCCATTCCAGAAGAGGAAAGGGAGACAGACGGCTGGATCGACTCCAATGTCCCTCCTGTGCTACATGGCGCCATCTTGTAGCCGCGAGGAAGATTCCGCAGGCAGCTCCAGCAGTTGCTTTTGCCAAAAATCTTACTGGAACAGTCTTGCGAGGAAGAAAACAAAAGAAACATAGTGCGGCCATTTTCCGTCTATCTCCGTTGTTTTTCCGTGTATTTTGACGGAATCTTGAGGCTGTGACAACGTTGTTGTCGTTTGGAATCGTTGTTGTTGGTGTCGTTTTGAAATTGTACAATGTTCTGGGTTCTTTTGAGAAATAGAAGAAATGGGTTTTGGGCTTGGGTCAAAAGAATGAAAAGGGTGGGCTGCTGATATTTTAATTGGGTCAAAGTTTGGCTGAAAAGGTTTTAAGAGAATTGGGTCTTGCTGAATGTATCGAATTGAATGGAATTTGGGTTTGGGCCAGATTTCTGGCCCAATTTCGGGTCTTGCAAAGGATTGAAGAAATTGGCTAAAATTGTCATAATAACCAATTGAACTTCGATTAGAATTTAGTCAGCGAATTTGATCAACACTTAAACAAGATGAATTTTCATAAATTAATTAAGGAGCTTCTTAATCTTAACGAAATAAAATAATTTGCTTAATAAACTAATGGTTCAAGATATAAACTACTAATTAACTTAATAAAATATTTAAGTAAGGCTAAAATCTTTTTGAAACAATTTTCGAATATTCATAAAAAATGTACTAATTATATACGTGATTATCTAAAACATATATATTATTTAAAAATTATAAATAAGTGATAAATTATTTAAAATAACTTGAAAATATTTTTATTTTATTTTATTTTTAAATTTTCTAAAACTAATTATTTGAAATCGTTTGAAATTGAAGAAGCTCGATGATTAATCTATATTGTGGAGGTCCAAAATTGGGTGTCAACAGGTGGTATGAAAGGAATTTGGAGAAACCTGAAATGGAAAGGAGGGAAATGCAGAAACTTAACAAGAGAGAATTTATGGGTGTTGCGGATAAAGTTCATAGAATTAGGAGGGATCTTATAAACATGCAAACTAAAATGAGGGAGGCTCCAGTACAACAGAACATGATAGATGAGGAAAAGCTAATGAGAACTGAGCTGGTAAAATGAAGTCAAATAGAGGAGAACATATATAAAGAGAAGTCTAGAGTGCAATGGCTCAAGCTAGGGGATGCTAACACTGCTTATTTTTTTGCTAATATGAAGAACAAAAAGTCACAGAATCAAATTAACATGCTAACAACAGAGGAGGGCATAATCATCAAAAAAGTGAATGATATAAGACAAGAAGTTCTGGGATTTTATAAAAAATTACTAGGGCAGACTAACAAGCACCTGCCAGTAGCACAACCAGAGGTGTTTAAAGCTAGGCCTAGACTTACCAGGATACAACAACTAGATCTTATTCAATCATTTACTGAAGCTGATGTCAGGGTAGCATAATATTGGGGACTCTAAGGCTCCAGGAGAGGATGGTTTTAATGCTTACTTCTTTAAAAAAAAAAGCTTGGACAGACATAGGAGGAAGAAGACTTTTGTCACTTTAATTCCAAAAACACAGCATCCTACATTTATTAAGGAGTATAGGCCTATTTCTTGCTGCACTACCATGTATGAAATCATTTTAAAAATGCTCACACATAGGCTGCACAATGTAATGGAGTACCTAGTGGATTCAAGTCATACTATTTTTGTACGAGGTAGAATATTAACAGATAATGTACTAATGAGTCATGAATTGGTCAAGGGGAATGGAAGGAAATGAGTTTCTCTAAGGTGCATGTTTAAATTGACATGCAGAAGGCATATGATTCCTTGGAATGACAATTCTTGGAGGAGGTTTTAATAAGAATGCAAGTCCCACAAAATTTTGTAGTTTGGGTAATGACTTGTGTAAGGACAATAGCATATTCAATCATGATAAATGGTTGCCTTAGTCCAACTTTCCAGGCTAAGATAGGGGTGAGACAAGGTGATTCATTATCTCCCTATCTATTTGTTCTTGCTATGGATTATCTCACTAGGCTGCTGAAGAATATGAGGTCCAAATCAACATTCAAAATATCATCCTAGATGCCACAAACAACACATAATACAACTAAGATTTGTTGATGACCTCTTGTTGTTTAACAGGGGGTGTTGCTTTCACTACCCTATTTGTAACACCCCGTATCTAAAACAGACCAAAAATGCAGATTTTGAGAAGTTGCAGGTGCAACTTACGGTCACCATCCACGGACCGTAGGTCAGACCACGGCCCGTGTTGGTGGTCCGTGGTTCACCACTGAAACCCATACCAAAACCAGCTCAGAAAAATCAACTAAGTCTTGACCCACAGACAGACCTACGGTCTGTATATCAGACCACGGTCCGTGGTCTGTGTCCGTGGATCAAGACCCCCTATACCCAGCCTCTGATGCAAACGACGGTCGACCAGTACGGACCGTCATTCGATCCACGGTCCGTAGGTCTGACCGTAGATGAGAGTCAACAGCCAATTAGCTGAA
>JAJOOS010010680.1:0-13041 GCA_029582725.1 Solanum chiquidenum
ATGCTTCCTAACAAAAATATTTTATGTTAATACATGATTTCATGTCAATTGGTCACAACTAAAGATTGTGATAATATAAATACCCGTCGAAATTATTTTATAGAATTAAGTCTATCCGTAAAAAGTGTTAATTGGTCCATTAACTAGTCCTCCTCCTAAAACCCTAATTATGTCATATGTACATACCATTATAGGTGGAAAAGAAAAAGGTTTTCTATTTTAGATAATAACGGTTAGGGTTTATGACAAAATATCTTTGAGCAAATATAATATCTAAGCCTTGAAAATCAAGAAATTCTTTCGATTATCAATTAACTCAAGTCATGGTTGTTGCAAAATCACTTTCACTAAAGGGAAATTCACAAATTCGACTTTACTAATTAGAAATTTGCAAGTCTTATATATAATATTTTTTTATTTAAATATTATAATATCCTTCATACTTATCAGAGATTTTGAGTTGAAACTAATAACAAAAGTTATTTTACCCTTATATTATATATGTGCGACTTTAAATTAATTAAATTTTAAAATAAATATCAAACACGATTAAATCTTAATTGGTGGATGTACAAAAAGCACTTTATCTTTTTTCACCCTCTATTCTATCTTAGTACACATGTCCATTAATATGCTACATCCATTATAACCCTTTACAAAGCCTATCTATCACCAATTGTTGCTAGTAGACCTACCTTTTTTGACGAAACATATTTTCAATTTCTAGAAGTTTTATATTCTTAGATGAACAGTTTATTAATTTTTTTTACAGCATATTACTCCCTCCGTCCCATTTTATGTGGCAACATTTGACCGGGCACGGAGTTTAATAAATAGATAAAGACTTTGAAATGTTTACCAAATTGCCCTTCAAAAAAGTAGACTTATTTTTCTCTCTCCTAATAAATGTATTGGAGTACTCTTTTCAAGATTAAGTGGGACCAACAAGGGTAAAAAAATAATTATACCTTTAAAAACTTACCAAATAAGGAAATGTGACATTCTTTTTGGGACTGACCAAAAAGGAAATGTTGCCACATAAAATGGGACGGAGGGAGTACTTAATTACTTATTAAATCAAGACAGAATTAAAATAATAATTTTACTTTAATAATTAATACGATCTTTGAAAGTTTACATAAATGTTGAAGAGGCTAATTAATATGAATAAAGAACAAAATAACAAAGTTGGTCAATTTGTTAATTATCGTGTAAAATAGAAAATATCTATCTAATATGAGACGGAGAGTGTATTAACTTAATAAAAATTCTCTCTCTAAATCACAGTTTCTCTCTCTAACTCCCTGTCAAGCAGCTGTCACTATCTTTTCATTATCTGATCATCTTTAGTCACTTTCATTTCTTTATGTATCTTTCAATTATCAAATCATTGATCCCCCTCTGTTCCTCCAAAATTATATTATACTCCTATAATAATAATAATAATAATGCCCCCATAAAGCTTTCCAAAGATTTTATTATATTTTATATGGTTAAACTATGTATGGTTGCAACCTTCATCATCATGATATTGCAACAGTGGCACAAGAAAATTATCAAAAACAATGTTTCCCCAAATTGAATTTATTAATATCTGTATTTCTATTTTTTACTATAGTAAAAATAGCTATAAGCAATACTCCCTCCGTCCCATTTTATGTGGCACAATTTCCTTTTTGGTCAGTCCCAAAAAGAATGTCATATTTCTTTATTTGGTAAGTATTTAAAGGTACAATTCCTCTTTTATCCTTGTTGGTCCCACTTAATCTTGAAAAGAGTACTCCAATACATTTATTAGGAGAGAAAAAAATGAATCTATTTTTTGAAGGGCAATTTGGTAAACATTTCAAAGTCTTTATCTATTTCTTAAACTCCGTGCCCGGTCAAATGTTGCCACATAAAATGGGACGGAGGGAGTAATAAATATGTACATTAATAAAAAGTATTAAAATATGTGTTGTCATTAGATCCACACTATAAACTTTAGTGGCATTAACAAAGAGTACTAAAATATAATTGTGACTAGTAATTGCTTCTAAAAAATATATTTGACGGTAATTACGCTATTGTCGTTAATTAATTAACACTAAAGATCACGTTAGTATAGTATCTATAAGATAGCAGTGGTGGCAGTGACGGAGGGAGGATTTTCATCAAGGGGGTTCAAAAAAAAAATTAATCACGTAAATAATATCCACAAATAAACGGGTCGAATCGAATATAAACAGGTTGGATTAAACGGTCGAATCAGGAAGAAAATGATTTTTTTAATATTTGACTTTATAATTAGGGATTAAATTAATAAATCCTAAATTCTCAATCAGCGTTTTATTTTTTTGGAACTAAACATCGTTTTCTGATTGCATTATTATGCCTGAAATATAAGCTGATAAAAAAAATGCCTCTGCCCGGATTCGGGCACGCGACCTCGCGTGCAGTACAGCGAATTCCTGAACCCCCAACGCCACTGAGCTACACCTTTGGTGTATGTTCAGGGGGTTCAATAGTATATATATACACGTATATTAAAAATTTAATCTTATATATATAGTGTAATTTTTCGACAAAGGGAACGTAAATTCGCCCCTGAGTGGTGGAGCTACAGTGTACTCATGTTGTCCAAGAGGACAAATTATATTGTATATACAAGTAAAATGATACGCTAAATAGTTAAATAACGTAGTTTAGACACCCTTGAAAAAACAAGTGTTGTAGCCTAATGGTTTCTGACGCGCGGGAAAAGTTCAAGCTTTAGGGGGGGCGTGAGTTTGAATCTTGCCTTATTTTTAAACATGAATATTAAAGTAAAATTTCTAACTCTGCCACGCTAAAATAACGATAAAATTTATATTATACTCTATTCTTTTCACACCTCACTTGTTGAAATCCACGAAATTTTTTTTGTTGTTGAATTAATTAGTTTGAATTTGATATTATGCTATCTTTTTGGCTTTATTAATGTAAGTATTTTAATCTTTTTAATATTTAATACCATTAAAAGGGTCTGTCAATTTTTGATATGTTCGTCCAACTAAGGTAATCCAAGGACCGTATTATTTTACTTCATTATTTTTGTTTGTTTGTTTACCATTTGTCTCATTGTCTGCAAAAAAAATAATTTTGAAAGTGATGACTTTTATATTAAAGATATATATAGAAGTCATCTTTCCTTTAATAAACCAATGATTAAGAAATGAAAGAAAATAAATTTATTACGATATGGCCTTTCTGACCACGCAACCTGGGGTCTCTTTTTACAACTTTTTTTTTTTAAAAAAAAATTGGGATATAAAAGTAAATAAAAGAAGCAATATATATTTAAATAATTTGAAGTTTAAGTTTCACTTCGTTATTACACAATTTTCAATAGTTAGGTAGCTATATTTTATTTTTTTATTTTACTTGACTCATATATTAAAAATAAATATTTTATTTGATTTGTTAAATTTAGTAAATTAAGAAATTTTTATTATTTTTCTCATAGTAATCAAATTTAGAATTCTGAATTTAGAAAAATTACATGTCAACAAGGATCAAGCAATATGAAACGGAGGGAGTAGAATTGAATTAAAGTTGCGCTCTTTTATCTACTGGATAATTGCTCTTAACATTAATTTTGGATTAAAAATGTTCCTTATTTGGAAGAATTAATTATCAAAAACAAATATCAAAGTATCACATTTTTGTTAGTTTTCAACTTAAACTATTAGGTGTATGTTCACTTTTTCTATTTGAATTATCACCAAAAATATTTATTGAAACACATCTCAACTAATTAATGTTGCTCTCTTTTCCTACCTGGAATATTATCGCGATCATTCTGGTCGGAAAAAGAAACAACTAATTGCTGGTATGTGTTTTAATAAATAACTAGTGATAGTTTAAGTATGAAAAGTGAACACCTAGTAGTTCAGTTAGGAAACTCACGAAAATGTTGTAAAGTGAACACCTGATCGCATAGAAATGAATTGGTCTAGAGGATTTCTACATAAATATATGATCTTACTATTAGATCGTTGAATTGAACTAGGGAAGAGCATCATAAGGTGTGTGAGTTGCAAATTTTTTTTGGAAAAATTGAACTTTGATGAGGATTTACTTTGTACATGATATTAAAATCGAAACGGATTAATTCATGAGGATTAGAAGTAAGTAATTGGCTTTTGTTGATTGATAATTGATGATGATCATGATGGTTAATGATGCTAAAAATTAGAGCTTTTAACCAAGTAGTACCTGATTTTGGCAAAGTTGCTAAGATTATGAAGTCATTAATATTCTCATAATTGGATTGTAATTGGAATTTATTTTCACTGGAAACTAAAGGTAGAACCAATCTTGTTGGACACCAAATCCTTTGTATTTGTGTAGCAAACGACCATCCCTATGTGTTATTTTTGGATTTTGTATATGTAAAATTGAGAATCTCTTGTAAAAAGACCATAAAATTTAAAATAAATTTGTAATGAACTATACAAAATCGATCTGTCTTGATTGTTGGTCTTAGTTTTTAGTCCCTTAGAACTTTGTTTCTAATTTTATACTCCCTCCGTCTCTCACATTTTTACTTTATACTTACATTAAGAAATGATGTAATTTTATCCTTGTACCCCTTTTTTTTTTTTTTTGGAACTCAAGTTTTCAATCAATGAATTTTGAATTAATTTATTTTGATTAATTAATTTAACCAATGAACATGAATCATTTACTTAGCTTTTCTAAGTTGGTCAAATGTATATTTTCAAGTCTAATAACTCACAAGGGTAAAAAAGGAAAAATATGATTATTTATGCATTGATTTTATAAAATGACAAGTATTATGGATCAACTATTTATAAAAAATGATGACATATAAATAAGGATGGAGGAAATATTTGCTTATAATTAAGAGATCTAAAAATTACACACAAAAATATGAAAAGAATAAACCTTTTATTATATTTAAAATGATAAATGATCACAGAAGATCATTTCCTCGTTTAAGTTTTATGCCAAAATTGAAAACATCAAATCATAGGATGCAATTTATTTTTTTTTAAAAAAAGACAAAGACCCTCTAATTGTTTTTCAGACAAAAATCAATGATTGACCGGCCATTATAAAATGTTAGCAACAACTTCCTTGGAATTTACAATGATTTCTTTTTTTTGTCTACAAGGACACAAATTACCACCTAGTCAATTTTATTCTATTTACGGTTGTTATTTTCATTTTATATTTATAAAATTAATCTATTTAATTGGTATTTTAATAAATTGAATCACTTGTATTTTAGTTGAATGTATATGAATTTCAGTCTATTTTTATCTTATAAAAAGTATAAACAAATATGGACAAAATATGAATATTCATATACTAAACTCACTTTTTAGTAAATAGGGGAAAATCTTTTTTTTTTCTTAGGAAAAACATTTTTTGAATCAATAAAAACACACCAATGCATTCCCCATCCCACCCCCATCTCCACCTAACCCTACCTTGTAACTCCCACCTCCCACCTACCCTACCCCACCCCTCTAACTCCCATCTTCCACCTATCCTACCCCACCTCAAGTCGAGGATTGAGTATAGGGTCGAAGTCGAGGTTTGAGAATCAGGTTCTGAGTTGACATCAAGGACAAGAGTCCGATCCTAAGTCGAATTCGAGTCAAGTCAGGTCTAGGATCGAGGTCAGGTTAAGTCTTAGTTTGAGGTCGGATCCTAGTGAGGAGTTGGGTTCTGAGTAAGAGTTGGGGGGCCATATAGGATCCTGAGTTGAGTTGGGGTTCCGAGGCAGAGCTGAGAGTTGGGTCCTGGGTCTAGATTTAGGTATGTTCTTTAGTCGAGATCATGTCTTAGGTGGGGACCCGAGTTAGGAGTCGGGTCCCTGAACGATGTCGGGGTCAGATCTCAAACCAGGTCTGGTGGATTAGGTGGTGAGGTTGAAAGAGAGTTTTCGAAAATGTTTTTCTTACTTTAGGTAGGCAAGTCATTTTTCATAAATTAGGAGAAAATAATTAACTGCATTTGAAATTATTTTCTAACATATTTAACCTAATCAAATGTAAGAAAATTACAAAAATATTTTATTCCATACCAAACACACTCTTAAATAATTTTTCTTATTGTTAAACCCGGATTCAATTAACTCAATTAAAGATTTAAAGTTTTTTTTTTTTTTTGGATTAGAACCATTTAACTCAATTCATATATTACCTAATCCATTTTTTAATCCAGAAATATGTGGATTGCAATCCAATTCATTTTAGCTTGATTCATTTTAAATCTACCCTAATCCGATCGAAATTGCATTTGCCACCACTAATTCCACTTAATTCTTCTTTCATGACCACATATCTTTTCGATTAATCAATGAGAATAGTTCATGATTTTATTATGACCACTCGATGTGGGATGGATTACTGTTTGACTACGTATAGAGAAAAATAAAGTGGTTTTCTTTGTTGAAACTTAGAGAGAGGAGTTTGATTTTACATTATATGATCTTACTAATTATGTAATTTCCTTAAGAAAAAGTGGACAAGATAACAAAAAATTCAAAATTTTAAATTTATGAATTTAGTATTTTAAAAAGATAACTCACTAGTTCTAGGTAAATTATCATACACAAGTGATTTCTAAAATAGAAATACCGAGTTTCCACTAAATTATTGAATTTTATCAAATTTGTAATTAGAATTTTAGCTCTACCTCGATACTGAGATAATGTATATTTCATTAAAGGGATATAATGAGAAATTTTAGGATTTCAAATTGTACCTTAGGTACACAACTACACACATATATATCAAATGTGTAAAATGATTATTGATAGTAAGGTTTTGATATTTCTTCTAAAAAACTTTGTGCTTTTTAGTCAAGTCAATGATTTCTGTCCATCCAACTTTTATGTGATCCTAAATATATCTATTTTTAAATTTGTTGTACATAAATAGCAAGTAGAAGGAACTATTGAAATAATAATTGAAAGTGTAATTTTCTTGCAGAAGACGTCGTATCAAAACTTTGGATCTAGCCATTATTAATAAAAATGAATTTGAACTTGTCAAACTAGTGTATAAAACAGTAATGTATGATAGGAACTAGTAGGACTACTCGTGATAAATACATTTTGGGATTTCTTTTGTGTGGTTGAACAAACCAACCACTGACGAGTGATTCGCCTAACGTATCATGTGCACATCATCATCTTCAAAAATTAAAAGCTTGTCAACCTAAAAACTTGATCGAGGAGTACTGACTCAAATCTTATTTGTCACAACCCAAGTTCATGACACGTATTGTCTGCTTTGGACCTAGGCCCACATGAATTTGTCCGTCAGATTAGGCCACATCAACCCTCAAATACCATGTGAACCCAAACTATGCCCCAATTACTATTTGTCCTTACAGATGAGGCGGACACATCTGCACCTCATCCGTAGAGGTTTACTAGCCTAGAAGTCTGCTAGTCCGTTTGACTCATCCACATCAACCCGCCCTGTGGCACGGTGTCACCTAACCCATGTTTTAGTTGATGCATATTGCACAATCTAATGTGTTTCCCATATATATGAATAATGATGAATTTTATCCTCTTATAAAGAGTTATGACCCAAAAACTAATATTTTAGAATGAACTTGATTTCAAACATGTTATCAGATTGATCATGTTATAACAGTTTGGTTCTTTTCAAGACTTGAGTTTGTTAGTTTTCCCTTGATCTTCAAATTCAAGATTGATTTCCTTGAATGCAACAAGGACAAACAAACCAAGTGTAATCCGACAAGTGGGGTCTGGTGAGGGTAGTGTGTACGTACACCTTATCCCTACATTAAGGAGCAACATGATAAATAGTAAACGTAGCAGCAAACACGTGACGCGTTTAGCTCCTTGCTTTTACAGAAAACTAGCACAACTTACATCTCTTATTTAGTAGATAATTCAACACTGCATAAAACTGAGATTCATGAGGAAACTACAAGTTGTAGCAACTCTACAGAAACACTTTTAGGATGAACAAACAGTAAATATAGCAGAAGCTCTTGTTTCAGCTCTGCGTTACATCTCTTATTATTAGATATTTTACGCTGTAAAATGCTGAAGATTGAGGCAGCATCAGTACTTATAGCAACTCCACATACTTCGTAAAACTTAAGAGGTGAACAGGATGACCGGAGTTTGAAATGCATGCCCAGATTATGTACCATTCCTACTTAGAGAACTTCTCTCGATCATGTGGAGAGGAATAGTCGATATTTGGACCCTGGGGAATGATTCCAAAAGGATTGATGCCAGGATGGCTCCCATAGTAATGCTTTTTGATGTGTTCCATGTTGACAGAACTGCTCATGCCGGGTATTTGGAAAATATCTTTGGTGTAATTAAACAGATTTGGATATTCACGAAGTAGCTTCTTATTGCACTTAAAGTGGACAGCATACACCTGTAATTATCAAACGCAACTTCGATCAACACATGAAGTTGGAAGGAAAGGGATGAAAGCCCGACAACAGTTAATTTGTCCACAGTAAAGTATTTGTCCCATGCTCATACAATCATAAACTTAAATATTCACTGACTAACTTCTCAACGCGTATTTCGAATGTTCATTTTTAGCATTTTTTAGAAAAGATATCTGTTTTATCATGTTCTCTCTGTGGCGAAGTCATTAATCATACACGAGATGAGTGAGGCCTTTTGTCCTGTGTTGGTAAATGGTAGCACCAACAGACAAATGCAAGATCTTGTAAAGAAATAAACTAAAGAATTCCCTTGCCCCTTCTGCCACCTAGAAATTAAGAGGAATTGAAAGAGTTAAAAAGGCAACAGAGCTATCAAGGAGATCATCTTAAGCATGTCGATTTTCTACGAAAATTCTCTCATAATTTTATCCCCTGTATGTAATATTGGCCCTCGGTCATTTTTATCCTTATCCAGAATTGTATAACCTATAGGCTATAACCATTGACACTGATCTTGTGGATATAAGGGTCTAACATTCATTCCAATATAACTTAACAGGAAATAACTAGAACATAAAAACAAAGCTAGTCTCATTGTCTCAGCACCATAATATAAAACTTGTCTTTCTCATACAATGCTAGTATCAATCTTCTATTTCAATCTCCCTATAGCATGCCATTCTTTTGAAAGACCGAGCCTAGATTTCTGAAAATTCAGCATATAGACACTACAATTCTGTCTAATTTCACTTCACTTCCATCATTATTATAGATCCTTTGCTTGCAGTATATATGTTCTCGCTTACTGCTCCTAACTACTTAGTTCCACCTTCTAATCGACCAAATAGCAAGTATTGTCAATTTAACACTATCATCTTTAAATAGCATAACCATGAAACTTCAATTTCTATATTATTAGTTAGCTCTTTCAAAATTTGGATAAAAGTAAAACAAGTATGAGATCAACACAGGCCCCTGGTGAAATCTAAAGGCTATGAGAAATCCATGGTTATCTCCATATGAATGATAAGATAATACGACAACCTAACCTAAGGGTTAATTGTTTTAGTCTAACACTAAGCCTTTAACTGCAGCTTTTAATTTTTTTGCTTAGTTTACAAGTCAAAGGGAGCTCATTTATGTAATAATGGAGTTAATGTATGGAAATCTTGGGTCCTCTCTTAGTGAATGCTAGACACAATTCCTAAGGAATGGGAGATCCTTTTTCAGACCACTGTAAAGGCCTATCTTTTAATCACTTTCCAAGACCTTACCATATGAATACTTGACAAATATATGTCTCGTCTTCTACAGCAGGGTTACAATGTGAGGTGATCAGTAATCTAGTGGTTTTTTTTATCATATAATGGACTTCCGAACGGTTCAGATTTTTGGGAGGGTATGTACTGATGTGATTTGCTCACTATGAAGGGGATGACTTCCACACTGACAAATTTGGAAGTTGCATTGAAAGAAGGAATCCAACACTTTAGCATTCACAGTCCATGAGCATAAATTCAAAGGACTAATATATTGCAATCTTTTATTCTGTGTTTGATTTTGGTGGAAAGAATTGTTCTATCGAAGATTAATAATTTCATTACAGCTACTAATTCTTTTCAGACTAATGCAAGGGCAATACTATTTGAAGGTCTGTTTTTCAAACACCTTCGAAGAGCTTAGCGTGACTACTTGACGTTCTGGCAACTCTTTCATAGATAAGTTGCAGTAATGAGAAGATTAACTGGATTTAGTGATTAATTATCAATGCACTTCAGGGAGGGTAAGTACTGAAGTAGCACACTATAAGGGGAAGACTGCCACATTAATAAATTCTGAAGTTGCAGGAAAAAGAAGTATATGAAGCTTTAGCATTTTCAAACAACTCAAGGCTAATTTTGGAATGATTATTACTTCATCTTTCTGTAGTGTTGTTGTCTCTTCTAGCATATCGGATTAAACTACATAGCTCAAGCCAATTGATCACTAATGACAATGCAGTGATAATACCAGACACAAAACAATATGCATAAAAGCAATCCCCTTCCTTAATATCCCCTCCGAATTTTCCCTTTTGGTATATTTCTTGTTTTTTAATTCCAAAGGGTACCTGCTATCTCCCACCATAGGTACCGAGTAAACTCTGTCCACCAAAGCCCGGACAAATAGGAAGAAATCACCAAGCGGTTTTGCCCCCTCTGGGATTTGAACCTAAGACCTCGTGATTTTCAACCCACTATATTGACTACTAGACCACACCCTTGGATGCCTCCTTTGGTAATATTTCTAAGACAATAATTTAGTTTTGACCATAAGGGAGCATTCACTTACCTCATCAAACCTAATCAGGGTGACAAACAAGCGAATATCTGCTTCAGTCACTTGATCTCCACATATGTATCTCTGCTTGCTCAGTATCTCCTCACATTTGTCCAAAGCTTTGTATACTTTTTGCACAGCCTGCAAGGACAGAAAGGTAATCACTTTTCCTCGGATAGAACTGATTGAAGTTCTATAAGGTTTAAGATGTTTAGCAAACGGCTCCTTCAAGTTCTGTAGTCTATTTCTGATTACCTCATCATAAGGCTCTTGTTTCTTTGCAAAACCACATTGATATACTCCATTGTTTATTCCATCATATATCCAGTCATTTGTTTCATTGATTTGGGATTGCAAATGAGGAGGATAAAGGTCCAAAGCTGCATTCTCAGCTATATCATTAAATTCACTATTAAACATGCGTATTATTTCTGCACTCTCGTTGTTCACGACTGTCTTCAGTTTCTTATCCCAAAGAACCTATTAGAGAAAAACCAGACCATCAATCAACAAAAATATGAACAGAGCAAACAAATAAATTTACTAAAGATTCTAATTATTGATAAACAATACCGGAACGGTGTATTTCCCAGAATAATTTGTACTTGCAAGCTCATACAGCTCCCTTATGCTTTTGGCTCCATTAATAGGATCAAGATCAGCTCCTGCTTCCTCGGTGCTTGATGAAGCAAAAACCCATCCCATGTGCTCATCGCTGTCCTTCGTCCTCTCCCAAATAGGTTTAACAGACTGCACACCAAACGCAAAGGAAAGAGATCGTTAGGGGTCCAAACTTGAGTCCAAGATACAAGTTCATTCAACTTCTTACTGTGAAATCAATGGCTTGGTCAAGGCCTTTAATCTTCAAGTAAGCCAGGCACCTTGATGCCCATGGGCAAGCATATGATATGTAGAGGTGGTACCTCCCAGATTCCACTGGAAAAATGGAGCCAGGGTCCCTTGAAACTATATTACGGAAGGTTGAAGCAGTTCTCTCAAAAGCACCCGTTGCGGACATCTCATCCAGAGCGGAACGAGCCATTCGTATACTTTGCTGGAAGTGACCAGTAAGTTCAGAGAGTTAGTATAATCACTCATCCTCTTTTACCAGAATCATAATTGAACATGATACTACATCTCAAGAAGATGTCATTTTTTCAACAAAACACGCGCTACGTTCACTAAAATATTTAGAGAATATGTAAATAATGCAGTCAATATATCCAATTGAATAATACTAACATATGCACCATGTTCCTGTTTGTACAGAGAAATATACCTACTGTGCAGAAAATAGACCTCCGTTTCGTTATATTAGTTACAACATTGCTTGTTGTATTTATCTTTTCTGTTTCGAAAAATTCCTTCTCATTCTTGCTCAGACACAATTCTTAGTTCATCACATGAACTAACAATCTGGCAAAACACTATAAATTCAAAATCCCAATTCCCTTTCTTATCCTTATTGCTGAAAAAGGGCACCAAGAAATTCGAGTTGATTTCTAAGATGGTCATTCAAATAATAGTTATTATCTTAGAAAAGTTAACTTTATGAGAAAATAAACTATAACTATTAGTAATTGAGTGACCATATGAGAAATCAACCTCAAGAAACTCAAAAACAGTAAACCCTTTCAGACTCTTAACAAAATAAACAATCAGCTAAAGCTCTGAACCAAAATCACACGGGGAATTTTAGTAGCTCAGTTGATTGTCTACCTGAACTTCCTCCTCGAGGGTTCGACTCCCCCATTTCCCCTTCCCCTACACACATTTTTATTTTTAAAGTACCACAATCACAAGTTATACAAAAAAACATAAAAATCCATTCTTTTTTCCTTTTTCTTGATCACCATACAAACCTATCTAAGACTAGTAAACCACAAACTCAAGAATTCCTTTAAGATCATAAATTAGCCATCTATCCATAAAAAAGTTTCAAAATCATAAAATCCTCAAACACAGAGAAGAAAAGCAGAAACACCCACTTCCCCCATAACTCCAATCAACACATATTAAAGTGCATATAAACACATCTACCCCATATGGGGGGTAGCAGCTGGAAAAATGATAAGAACTGAAATGAAGTTAATTTACCTTGAAAGAAAGCTGTTGGAATACACAAGTGTGCCTCAGTGTTTGTAGTTGGATTGTTCTGTTTATAAAAGGAAAATTCATACTTATATATAGATGAAAAATGATCAAATAAAAATTGCAAAGTAGTACCTGTTAGTCTATTTTATTGCTAATTATTGTTGATACTATGAATCTTGAAAA
>JAJOOS010010681.1:0-12379 GCA_029582725.1 Solanum chiquidenum
TTTGCTTTTTGACTTTAAGAAAAGAAAGTATTCCTTTCTTTGTTGCTATCTTCATGACGTATGCGCTTACGTCTCTTGTTTTTTTTTTTTTTTTTTTGTTGCAATTATTCTGATCCGGGATGATTGTGCTTTTGCATGCTAGTTTCCATGTTTTAGCATTTTGCATGCTAGTTTATATATGATGTAATTATGTTTTAGCTACCTATTTTTAAAAAACACAAAGATTTAATATTTGTTACCATAATTTAAGATTTATTTTTCCTTAAAGAAAAGACAAAACATTACCATAAATGTTTTTACTTTTTCTAAAAGGAAAATATAATATTCTTTTATATTTGGTTTATTCTCTCCTTTTAGGACTCCTTTTCTAGTAGGAAAAGTTTTAGGACTCTATAAATATATGTTTGTTTCTTCTAACACAAAAACAATAGAATCCACAATGTAGTCGATTAAGAGTTTTGGTAGAATCTTTTTACTTTTTCTTTTTAGTCTAAAAATATTTTATAGTATTTAATTTCCTTTCAAGTCTAGGGTTTACATTAATTGCAAAATATTTAGTTTTATTTTAGTTTAGTATCTAGAAGGATTCTCCTTTAATAAGGATTCTCCTTAGTTATTTATAAATAGGGATGTACTCTTCTATTTGAATCAATGCAAGAATCAATACAAAGAGTTATCATTCATTCTCTCTTTAATTTCTCTTTCTAGTTTCTTCCATTCCATAACAGTAATTATGTTTTAGCTACCTATTTTAAAAAAAACACAAAGATTTAATTATCCAAATACATATATTTATTACTAAATTAGGTGAAATCATAATCTAATTATTAAAGACCAAATCCAGAGGTTACCCAATTGAAAGCTAATTAAAGGTGAGAAAAAAAGGAGCAAGAGAGTGAGAGCAGAAAAAAGGGGAGAGATAATAAAGGGGAAAATGAGAAAGAGGGGAGAGATCAAGAGAAAGAAGGAGAAAGCGAAGTGGAGAGAGGGAGATAGAAAGGGATGATAACTAAGAGATTATGTAATTATTTTAAAGTATTAGGAGATTTTTATAGATATGGTAGAGATATTTGTCTAATTAAGTAGTTTTTCATATTTTTTTTTGTAAAAAAATAAAGGACAAAAATCTCACTAGTTTAAGGCCTAATTACATGTCTTTCTGTGAGTTTTTGAATTTATCATTCATGTCGAATTTTGATACATGTATTTGGCGCGTCCAAATATATGTATCTGGAATTATAGAGTCAAAATTAAGTGTAATTTGTTTCAGATACACTGTATTTAAGTGAATTCACATGTATTTGAGATATACTGACTCTATCGTGTGTCTCTCTCCCTATGTATCTATATTTCATAATGTATTTGGGATAATAATGTATTTGGTATCCCAGATGATTCAGATGTATCTATGATATACGGACTCTCTCGCTCGCCTCCCTTTTATCTCCCTAAGTATATGTATTTCAGAGTTTATTTGACATAAAAAATATATGTATCTAAGTGTATCTGACATGAGATCTGGTATGAAATTATTAATTAGCGAGATAATATGTAATTATTTCAAACTATAAGAAGAATTAGTAAATATGATAGAAATATTTAGAGGTTTTGGCTAAATTCATCCCTGAAGTATGACTTAACCTAAAGTACATCATTGTGTTATATACGTGAACAAAAAACATTCCTGCACTATCCAAAAAGTTGCAAGATTCATCCCTATATCTATTTTTTTTTTAAGAAACTCACGCCACCAACAAAAAAATGTGTCAAGTCGAATAAATATATGTACACATGGGTTAAGCTAGTCAAGTTGGGTGATTTTTCTAATTTTTAAAAATTGAGGGTTTAAATCATATTCAGACAAAATATTTTAAAATTCTAAATAATCTTTGTAGAAGTATGGCCAAATACAACTCCAACTTCAAAAATTTCAAATAAAGTAATTATTTTTTTATTTTCATAACTAAACGCCTACGTAATTTCACTAAATTTCCAGCATTTATGTACACTGTATAAAATGTGAATTGTATTGTCTATAACGTACATACGTACTAAATATTTTATTAAAGAAAATCTCTAAATAGTTGGGCGTAATATTTTTAGAATGATTTTTTTTATATAATCTTTCTAACCATTGGAACCTACTGTATAAATATTTAAAGACTTATGTATTATTGCAAGTCAAATTACTTGATGATGCAAAGCACATATAAACTAACAACACACAAAATTTAAATTCTGAGAATGAAAGATTTATTTCCTATCCATATCCTTATACTTTTTAGGTAACTTTGATCTTCTCGTCGTGGCTAAAACATGACATGTTTTTTGCTCACTTAGATAATATAAGGATGTACATTAGATTTGAGTCATAGTTAAGAAATGATTTTAGCCAAAAACTCGAAATGCTTAACTAGTTAAGCATTTTTTTTTTTCAAAAATAAATTGGAGTTGCAAACTAGTGCAATATTCCATTTGCTTCATATTATTAGACCTATATCGATTTAAGAAATATTTAATTAAAAATATATTTTACTTAATAAATCTTATTAATGATATTTTAAAACTCTAAATTTGAACACTACTACTACTTTGTAAAGTAATTTAATATTAAAAATAGAGAGAGAAAATATATTCCCTCTGTTTCAATTTATGTGACACTTTTCATTTTTCGAGAGTTAAACAGTTTAAGTTTGATCGGAAATTTGTGCGTGAAATCTTCAATTTTTTAAAAATGAAATCTATATATTTGTAAACTACGTAAAAAAACACTATAAGTCACAATAATTGACAGTTCAAAATAATTAAAAGATATATGAAAAATTTACGTTCAAAGATAAACTTGTTTGAATTTCAAAATCCAAAAAGTATCACATAAATTAGGACGGAGCAAGTAATAATTTTTTTTAGTTTCATAAAATGAACAAGTAAATTGAAAAAACTATTTTAATATAAAGGTTAGGTAATATGAAACAATATATATGAGAAACTTTCTCAAAATAAAGAGTTTCATACAAATTGAAACAACTATTTTTAATACGAAGGTCAAAATAATATAAACGGTAAATGTCACATATAAATTGAAATGGAAAAAGTAAATTGCAAAAAGATTTGACAATTTTAATCTAACGGTGGAGAAGAAATCATTCAATCCATCAAAAATACAAAACCCTAAAAATCTACCCAAAAATCCCATTAGGTTTTCTCCCACCATATAAATAGCCCCTCACGTGCTCTTCGCCTCCCTCGCCTCCCATTCTACTCTCTGTATTTTTCTCCTTCTCCGTTCAATCGAATTTTTTCAGCCATGTCTGACGAGGAGCATCAATTTGAGTCTAAGGCTGATGCCGGAGCATCAAAAACTTACCCTCAACAAGCTGGTACTATTCGTAAGAGCGGTTACATCGTCATCAAAGGCCGTCCATGCAAGGTTTTTTTTCTAAACTTCTTTACGGATATGTAATTTTTTTGGTTATAGCTGATGTATAGGGCTGTTCATGTAGTTGATTAGGATGTGTGTGTTGGATTTGATTAGAGAAGGATTGCAGATGTATTTGCTAATTTTTTCAAAAATTTATTCTGTGTGTATGTATATTTGATTTATTTGGTAATAGTTGATGTGTAGGGTTGATTGAGATGTGTTTGGATGGGATTTAGATGACTACAAGGTGTATTTGCTGTTGCAGTTGTAGATCTGATGCTCTGTGGTTTTTACTCTAAGCGTGTTTGATTAGGAAGTTGTTTTTTCGGTTGTATAACTAAGTTTTATAGTAGATGAAGCGATCACTAGAGCGAAGTAGTGTAATAGACAGAAAGGACTATGTATATTCTGTTAGGTATTTAAGGCTCTTTGCTTATTTTGATTCACTAGTATCTTACTAGCTAGTGAAAAAAAGAACAAGAACCTTGCTGTGAGTGGAATTATGGTATATTTTGTGCAATTATGGTAGATTTTGTCTTACTAAGAAATCGAGTAGCGTTGTGTTAACCAACCTCAACATTTAACTATAAGATTTGGGGTTAGAGGGTTACCACCAAGGGAACAAGGGTGGGAAAGGGCCACTTTTGGTTTGGATGGTTGTTATCTATTGTTTTGTATTGTTTTGTTAGTTTAATTACAATGTTTGTTTTGATTGTTGGTTAAGTTTTATTATATTGTATTGTTAAATCCTTCTTGTTGGTAATGACAATAAATTCCATTACGTGTAACAAACTAACAATTATATCTGTTTATTCTTTGAATTGTTAACGGGTGATGTTATATAATGACATAAAGCTATACAATTTATCTAAATGTTGTATTCATTAAATAATATAGTATGATACAATACAACTCGATACATTATGTAACTACCATCCAAATAGAGTATTTTTTTTAGTGGTCTTATCAAAGAGAAGTGAAACAAAAATAGATTTGATATTTCACCAAAGGTCCTTAGCTTCTGAAAACTCTTGTAAGTTTATTTTTCTGCTGTTTGGTGTGACTATTTCTAATGTTGAATTTATTTTTCCATAGATCTAGCTGTGGATTATATGTTGATTTTGTTTGAATTATGTAACTGTTAAATGGCCCTTATTGAAGTGTCATAGTTATGGATGTATATTTGGATAATGTGCATCAAGTAACTTAATGATTCTGCTTCAGGACATTGCATAGATGTATCTCCTTTTATTATGGTTCAAGTCATAATTGCATTAATTCTAGTGTAAGCACTAGCTCCTATTTTGATGCTTCTTGTTACAGGTTGTGGAAGTCTCTACATCCAAAACTGGCAAGCATGGTCACGCGAAATGTCATTTCGTTGCTATTGATATCTTCACTGGAAAGAAGCTTGAGGATATTGTCCCCTCTTCACACAATTGTGATGTGTGTGCTCTCTGTTTCTTGTTTATGATCTTTGCCCCCTTTTCCCCTATATTCCTTTTGTCTGTATATTTGTGCTCATATTTGACAATTACGTGTTCAAATTGCAGGTGCCCCATGTTAATCGCACAGATTATCAGCTTATTGACATCTCTGAAGATGGATTTGTATGTGCCTTTATTCCCTTGTCCGGTTCCTTTTTATATTTTTGATTGATGTGGTCTAATATTGCTGCACAACGTTACAGGTGAGTCTGCTCACTGACAATGGTAACACCAAGGATGACCTCAGGCTTCCTACTGATGATAGTCTGCTTTCACAGGTTAGTAATCTAATCCGAAGTTGTGTTTTCGGTGGCCCTGAAGGACTGGAAATTATAGTCACTTCCTCTTGGCGTATTTTGTTTTCTCCAGCCTTTTATTTTCTCTGAGTTATCTTCTTCTAGCACAAGATTATTGCCTTTCCCATTGTAAAGAAGGATTTGTTTGGAGTCGTGGTTGTGTTATGCTCCGGACATTTAAAAATGAAGGCAGCATGGTTATGTGCACGGAGATTGAATCAGCAGAGTCAACATGTCTGCTCCCTCTGATACCCTTTCAAAGGGTTAATGATTTGGGGGCCTGGTTTTAGACTCGCATCTTCTATATCTACCAAAGTTGTATTTTGGGTCAAAGTATGCTGTCTTCTCAGTTGTATGTAGCCTCTAAGTCTTCACAAGCTTCTCGAATCCCTACGGTACAAGTTGGCCTGTACAACCATGGTTATAAGTAAAAAACTCATTGAATCTCTATTCTCGACTGGTGCTGATAGTGAAACATAATTTTTTCAGACCTTTGTTGGTCTTTTTTTTGTATACTTCAGCGTACTTCTATGCAGCTACTGATTTTGTTTTAACTTTGCCGAATTCAGATCAAGGATGGGTTTGCTGAGGGTAAAGACCTCGTTGTGTCTGTTATGTCAGCTATGGGTGAGGAACAGATTAATGCTCTGAAGGATATTGGCCCCAAGTAATCTCTTGATTGGATTGCTTGACGCGAAGTTCTTTACTACCTTGAGTGAGATAGATATTATAGTTGTGGAAAAAAATTGTGGTCTTATGGAATATTCTTCAGTATTTGCGGACCATTGTGAGTTAGATTTTTATTTTTGTTGTTTTAAATTGTGGTATTCATCTGAATTTTGTCCTACTAAAGTTTTTTAAATTTGGTGTGGGGAAATGTTTAACCTGCAGCTATATACCATCTTCTTCACCTCTTTTGCTGCTCTTTTACTTCAAATTACAGGAATTATTTTATAGTGTCTCCTGCATTTGTAGTACTATACACATTTTGAACTTTCGATTGACAAGGGCTTTTTCACACGTTATTTCTATGCGATATTCAGTCACTTGGTCGTGGTTGAATTTCGAGTAAAAATACATGAACTTCACTAGTATGCAACTCTGTACTTCTAACTTTAACCCCGACCCGAGGCTGAAGACCTTCCAATCTCGACTCAACCACTTGTTTTAAAGAAAATATTTTCTAGAAAAAAATAAAAAAATGTTTTCCATCATACAAAATGCACCCTACAAGAATTTTTTTATTTTTTAATTGAAAGCACTTATTTCTTTACATAGCAAAAAACAATGGATAATATGAATATACATATAATCCATTGTGTTTATTCATTTTATACATAGATAGATTATTGATCGAGTCGATTATCTTATTTTTCCACTTGATTCATTTTTGATAAATTCAAGTCTTAACTACTTACATTTTTCTAGAAGACTAGTTTTACAAAAAATCAAATTGGTAATAGTGAAAGTAAACATTGATTTATGTTATTAAATATTTTTTGAATACCTCACCAATTCACATTTGATAGTGTCTTCCATCAATATTAATTATACATCCTATCAATATTAGTACTATTCTTATTCTAATACACTATTTGTTACTATTTGTATTCTAATAGACCCTAATACAATAAACTAAATAGTGGATGAAAATAATACCAACATAATTAATCCTAACATAAATAATTCTAATATTACCAATACACCTTTTTCAATACTTTATTTGTGCCAATTGATGTGACACTTTTATTTTTATTCAATCTAAAAATGATTGACACATTTTTTTTAAATGTATAATGAACCTCATTTATTTGACAAAAAGTCCACATTAAAAGGTATACTCTTCTATTTTAAATTTATTTTGAGGACAACTTTAAAACATTGCAAAATCTTCTCTCCATATCTAATCAAACTTACATCCAAGAATATTAAAGAATTATGGTGGAATGGACTAGGTTTCTACGTCTAAAATTTGACGTTTAGGGTTTAAGAGAAATGAGATTAGATCCTTCATCATAAGTGAAGGACGGTTTAAAATGTCCTTAAATTACATAAAAAATTGAATAAAAATGTGCTCAGTTAATAATTGTAGAAATCTCACATCTAGCATTAGAGAAATCAAGGATTGTATTGATGAAAATAATGTTGAGTTACAAGTTCCTTAAATAGTGAGAGAATCGTAGAGTCCTAAGTTAACAATACTTAGAGTCCTACTACAATACCTATTACTACTATAATAATAAAATAATTATAAATAATCTAATCCTAGTTGTACTATAATCCTAATTATAATCTAATCCTAGTCTAAATATAATCCTAATTAATATAAGTAGTTTAATCCTAGTGCGACTCTAATTTTACAGTAGTGCAGTAAACTCGTCAGTCAGCTTCGTCGGACATGTTCCTTTAACATGTTCCAATCGTCAGCTTCCTTCTTAATCAACACTTGTTGTAGACAAGTCAGCCAGCTTCGTTGGACATGTTCCAATCGTCAGCTTCCTTCTTCTTCAACACTTCCCCTCAATCTAGTGAGTAGAGGAACAGTTACTCCTAGTTTGCTTCGAATACCCAGAAAAAAAAACTTTGAATACCCAGCAAAAACTTGTTTTGTCAATGCTTCGGTATGAATGTGATGTCTAGTCGTTGCTTGTGATAGTTCATCTGCAGATTGATACGAGTAGTTCCACCAGTAAAAACACTTAAGAGCAGTATGATTATTCCTACTACATATTTGACATGACTAAATACTATTCTTCTCCTTATTTTCACTTTGGAAACTTTTATTATTTAGAGAACCTCGTCCATATTGACTATTCTGAGAACCTGTTTCCTGTCCAGCAGGCTTGAAACCTGTTTCTCTGGAGTTGATGTTGTTGTTTCCTCTTCCCCTGCCTTTTTGGGCAGAGAATATCATGTTATGATTTTGTTGTGGCATCTCTTCTTCATCTTCTCTTATATCAAAACTCGTGAGAACATTAATGAATTGATTTAAGGGTGGAATATGATGGCTTACATAAACCTCTAGCAAAATTAATTACTTTTGTTGCTTGAATATAAGTTTTTTTCCAAGCATTCCCACATCTCCTTGGCAGTTGAGCATCCCACAATTAGGTACATGCTTTCTTCGGTCAAGGTGCTTGAGATCCAACTTCTTAGTAACACATCTTTCTCCTTCCAATCATCAATGGTGCCACTATCTTTTGCATCCTTCTTAACTGCTTCAACTTCCCTAGCAATCTGTCCAGTGGAACAACTACTTTTACTTGGTTCATAAATGAGATACGTTAGTTTCATCACCTGAATCAATTGAGATATTTGTGTCCTCCATATGAGGTAGTTTGCTGGCTTAAGTTTAATGGAGCAAGCGACAATGAGTTGATGAAGTGAGGAGGTCGACATAGTACTGGTAGAAGGGGCCATTGCTATTTTTTTTGTAGATCAATACTCAGAGAGCGGAAGAGCTTTTATGCTATGATACTATGTAGAATCTCACGTCTAGGATTAGAGAAATCAAAGATTGTATTGATGAAAATAATGTTGAGTTACAAGCTCCTTATATGGGGAGAGAATCGTAGAGTCCTAAGTTAACTATACTTAGAGTCCTACTACAATACCTATTACTACTATAATAATAAAACAATTATAAATAATCTAATCCTAGTTGTACTATAATCCTAATCGTAATCTAATCCTAGTCTAAATATAATCCTAATTAATATAAGTATTCTAATCCTAGTGCGACTCTAATTTTACAGTAGTGTTGTAAACTCGTCAGTCAGCTTCGTTGGACCTGTTCCTTTAACATGTTCCAATCGTCAGCTTCCTTCTTAATCAACACTTGTTGTAGACAAGTCAGCCAGCTTCGTTGGACCTGTTCCTTTGACATGTTCCAATCGTCAACTTCATTCTTCTTCAACACTTCCCCTCAATCTAGTGAGTAGAGGAACAGTTACTCCTAGTTTGCTTCGAATACCCATCAAAAAAAACTTTGAATACCCAGCAAAAACTTGTTTTGTCAATGCTTCGGTATGAATGTGATGTCTAGTCGTTGCTTGTGATAGTTCATTTGCAGATTGATACGAGTAGATCCACCAGTAAAAACACTTAAGAGCAGTATGATTATTCCTACCACATATTTGACATGACTCAATACTATTCTTCTCCTTATTTTCACTTTGGAAACTTTTATTGTTTAGATAACCTCGTCCATATTGACTGTTCTGAGAATCTGTTTCCTGTCCAGCAGGCTTGAAACCTGTTTCTCTGGAGTTGATGTTGTTGTTTCCTCTTCCCCTGCTTTTTGGGCAGAGAATATCATGTTATGATTTTGTTGTGGCATCTCTTCTTCATCTTCTCTTATATCAAAACTCGTGAGAACATTAATGAATTGATTTAAGGGTGGAATATGATGGCTTACATAAACCTATAGCAAAATTAATTACTTTTGTTGCTTGAATATAAGCTTTTTTCAAGCATTCCCACATCCCCTTGGCAGTTGAGCATCCCACAATTAGGTACATGCTTTCTTCGGTCAAGGTGCTTGAGATCCAACTTCTTAGTAACACATCTTTCTCCTTCCAATCATCAATGGTGCCACTATCTTTTGCATCCTTCTTAACTGCTTCAATTCCCTAGCAGTCTGTCCAGTGGAACAACTACTTTTACTTGGTTCATAAATGAGATACGTTAGTTTCATCACCTGAATCAATTGAGATATTTGTGTCCTCCATATGAGGTAGTTTGATGGCTTAAGTTTAATGGAGCAAGCGACAATGAATTGATGAAGTGAGGAGGTCGACATAGTACTGGTAGAAGGGGCCATTACTATTTTTTTTTTTAGATCAATACTCAGAGAGCGGAAGAGCTTTTATGCTCTGATACCATGTAGAAATCTCATGTCTAGGATTAGAGAAATCAAGGATTGTATTGATGAAAATAATGTTGAGTTACAAGCTCCTTATATGGGGAGAGAATCGTAGAGTCCTAAGTTAACTATTCTTAGAGTCCTACTACAATACCTATTACTACTATAATAATAAAACAATTATAAATAATCTAATCCTAGTTGTACTATAATCCTAATCGTAATCTAATCCTAGTCTAAATATAATCCTAATTAATATAAGTATTCTAATCCTAGTGCGACTCTAATTTTACAGTAGTGCTGTAAACTCGTCAGTCAGCTTCGTTGGACCTGTTCCTTTAACATGTTCCAATCGTCAGCTTCCTTCTTAATCAACACTTGTTGTAGACAAGTCAACCAGCTTCGTTGGACCTGTTCCTTTGACATGTTTTAATCGTCAGCTTCCTTCTTCTTTAACAATAATGTGATCTACAAATGTTTATCCGTCAATAATTTGATAAAAAATGCTCCTATTGTTATTTAATGAGCAAAAAATACTTTTTTTTACCTTGAGATAAGTATATTATTATTTTTTAAAAATTAATATTTTTTCTAATAATAATTTTATTATTAGCAAACGTTTATGCTATTTCAATTCGAAAAAATTAAGTACTACATATAGTTTTTAGTTAGAATTTTTTTATCGTTATCGAAATATGATGGGGTTGTTATAATCATATATACATGTGATTAGAAATATAGACATTTTGGACCAATATATTCAAAACACAAATATTTTAGATTAAATTACTAACTTAAACCTTTTAGTTCAATTTTACATAATTTAAAAATATTTTTGATCCCTTTCCATTATATTTTTAATACAACTTGTTATTTGTAATTCATTTAGAAAGTTTTCATTAATTTCAATTTATCATCTATCCCTATGATTGTCATCCCACAATTTTATAATGACCCCTAAAAGTCGTATCCCACATTTTATAATGACCACTTTTCCTTTTGTTTAAGGGAGAGGAGTAGACGAATGTTCAAAATAATCAATCAATTGAGTTAAAATTTTCTCCGTATAATCACTAAAGTTGTAATGGGAGTGATATAAATAAATTTTTTTTAAAAAAACAAAAAAAATACTTAACAAATACTAAAAGACTTGCTTTCTTCTTTCTTGTAGAGTAGTGAAAAAAAAAATTACAATCGCCATAGCTATAAACACCAAGCTTTCTCTGTCTATTATCATTTCTATTAAGAGAGAGAAACCAAAAAACTTAAACGAGCAAAACAAGAAGAAATACCGTAAAGAACAAGCAAGAAATATAATGATTTTTTTTCTTTATCGGTATGATTTAAGTGAAATAATTCATAAGAAGTGAAGATTAAAGTAATCAAAATCAATGTCTGAGAACGAAGCATCATCATCACCATCACCATTATCAGCATCGTCGTCAAAAGATCCGATTCTGCCCACTATTCAGAATTTGTTAATGGGAATGGGCGGGCCAAACCGCGTCAGCCCAGGCCTAATGACCCTTGTTTCCACCTTTTCCTCAGATCCAGACTCCCAGCTCCTCGCCGACGCTATGACATCTCCGACGCCTTTTTTGGGTACACCACAGACGTTGGAGTCCGGTGGTAGCAGAGGTAGTGGGAATATTCAGTCATCCTTGTTTACTATACCGCCGGGATTGAGTCTGGCCGGTTTGCTGGGTTCGCCGTTGTTGTTCTCGCCTTGCCAGGTACTTTGAAAAGTTTGTAATTTTTTTTGCTTCTTATTTTCAAGCATCAAGCAGCATTAGTCTAGTGGTAGAATAGTATCCTGGCATGGTGTACTCTTCATTTTCATATTTTTGTTGAAATCGGAAAAGAATAATTTGAAATGGTGTTTGGATAAATGATACTCCCTCCGTCTCATTTTATGTGATGTACTTTGATTTGGCACAAACTTTAAGAAAAATGGAAAGACTATACAATGTTCCGAAAATACCCTTATTAATAAGTCTAAATTGTTAAATAAAAAAAAATACACTATATCTGACTTTGAATAGAAAAGTTTATGACTTTTCTCTTTCTCATAAGTTAATGTCACGTCAGTTATTAATATAAATCCAAAAGAGTTAAATATACTCCCTCTGTCCCAATTTATATGACTTACTTTCCTTTTTAGTCAGTCCCAAAAAAAATGACACATTTCTATTTTAAGTAACAATTTGCCTATAAAATGTCTTTTTTACCCTTAATGAAATGATTTACAACCACACAAATTTCTATCATTCATTTTGGACCACAAATTTTAAAAGTCTTTTCATTTTTTTTA
>JAJOOS010010682.1:0-10014 GCA_029582725.1 Solanum chiquidenum
GTGCTGGTCGACCGTAGTTTGTGTCAGAGGCTGGGCAAAGGAGGTCTTGATCCACGGACACAGACCACGGACTGTGGTCTGATCTACGGACCGTAGGTCTGTCCGTGGGTCGAGACTTAGTCGATTTATTTTCTGAGCTAGTTTTGGGAAAGTTTCAGTGGTGAACCACAGACTACCAGCACGGGCCGTGGTCTAACCTACGGTCCGTAGATGGTGACCGTAAGTTGCACCTGCAACTTCTCAAAATCTGCATTTTTGGTCTGTTTCAGATACGGGGTGTTACATTCTCATTCTCCTTGGGTCAATCGGGGAACAAAACACAATTTTCCTACCTGAAAGCATTATGGAATGAAGGTTCATCCACTATTCAAATACTAGCGAAGACCAGACCAGTAGTGTGAGAAATATCAGAATATGGGACATCATCAAAAGATTTGCTAGGAGAACATTCAACAAAATAATGTTGCATAGGTAGGTAATCAGAACAATGAAGAGAAACTCTTTGTAGCAACCTGTTTTGCAACTAGCACCTCAAGTAAAATATGGCTCATTGATAGTGGTTGCACAAACCTCTAGAACCACATGACATTAGATTGCGATCTCTTCAAGGAGTTGGATACTTCAGTAATTTCCAAATTACAAATTGGCAATGGAGAGTATATTCCTGCTTAAGGAAAATGTACTGTGGAAATCAAAATTGCTTCAGGTACAAAACTAATCAAAGACGTGTATTGTGTACCTAATATATGTCATAGTTTGTTAAGTGTTGGCAAGATGTTTGAGAATGGGTTCAAGCATCTCTTTGAAATCAACTATTGTCAAATCAAGTATGAAGATGGCAATAATATATTCAAAGTTATGATGAATGGAAAGAGCTTTACATTGTATTCTTTAGTGCATGAGCAAAAAACATACTATGCAACTAAGATCAATGCAGAAGTTCAGCATATATAGAAGGCTTTGACATTTCAATCATTATGTTGTAATGAACCTAAAGAAGAAAGATCTAGTTCATGGCTGCTTAACCTTGAAGCTGAAATATCAAATTGCAAAACTTGTCTAGTTTGGCAAGCAAACAAGGCTTCCTTTCAACATAACAACTTGGAGAGCTACTGAAAAACTAAAGTTAATCCGCACAGATATAGCTGGTCCTAAAAGAACTCTGTCACTCAAAAGGAGTAAGTATTATATAATTTTCATTGATGACTATACGAGAATTCGTTGGATTTACTTTCTCAGGTTTAAGTTAGAAGTATTCTCTATCTTGTGGATATTTAAGAAGTTGATCAAAATCAAACTGACTTTAAGATTCAATCTTTAAGGTCCGATGATGGAAAGGAGTAAACATCTGATCAATTCAATATATTATTAAGAAGCCAGGCTTGAAACACCAGCTCACTGCTCCATATACTCCACAAAAAATGGAGTTAGTGATAGGGTGAATCGTACCATAATGGAGATGGTTAGATGTTTCTTGTAAGAGAAGTGTTTGCCATAAGAGTATTGGGTTGAAGTTGCACATACCTTAAGATCATTAGAAGGAAAGACGCCATTTGAAGTCTGGTAGGTTATAAACCTTTTTTGAAAAACCTCAAAGTGTTTGGATGCTTGTGCTTTACTTATGTGCCACAGACTAAAAGAGATAAGTTGGATAAAAAGAAGAATCTAGAATATTTGTGGATTACAACATTGTTTCAAAGGCTTACAGGGTTTTCCAACCTCATACAAGGAAAATCCTGATAAGTGATAAGTAGAGAAGTGCATTTCATGGAAGATGAACGATGGAACGGGAGAGAAGCAAAACCAACATTAATTCCAGATCAAAGTTCAATTCTCTAGCTGAAAGAAGATAAATTGGTGGATGATGTCCCAGTAAGAGGCACAAGATCTCTCTCTGAAATCTATCAGAGATGCAATATGGTTGTCCTTGAACCAACAAATTTTTAGGAAGCAGAAAAAGATCCAAAATGGAGAGGAAACAGACTTGCAAACTTGTGAAAAGACCTGAAGACAAGAAAGTCACAGGAATGAAGTGGATTTTCCTAACCAAGTTGAATGCAAATGATTCTATCAACAAGCACAAACCCAGACTTGTTGTAAAGGGTATGCTCAATTTTTTGGTATTGATTTTTCTCATACATTTGTTCTTGTTGCTAGATTAGAAACCACCATATTATTTTTGGCTATAGATGCACAAAAGGGTTAGAAAGTGTTTAAATTGGATGTTAAATTTGCATTCTTGAATGGCTTTCTTAAAGAGGAAATTTATGTTGAACAACCTAAAGGATTTGCAATCAAAGGGCATGTTCAGCTCAAAAAAAGCTTTGTATGGACTAAAGCAGGCGCCCATAGCTTGGTACAACACGATTGATGAGCATTTGGTGCAACTGGGTTTTAGAAAGTGCCTTAGTGAAGCTACTCTCTACATTCAAGATATGCAACAACTTTTAAGATGACGAATTTCAGAGAAATGGTGTATTTCCTGGGAATGGAAATTAAGTATGCCAAAATGAAGTGTCCATCTGTCAAAAAACGTATGCTAAAGACATTTAAAAAAGGTTCAGAATGGAAAATTGCAAAGAGAACTACTCCAATGTTGCAAAAGGAGAAGTTGAGCAAAAATAATGAAGCTGAAAAATGGATGAGACTCTTTACCAGTGTTTGGTTGGATATTGCAATTAGCACTCATTTTAGAGAAGCTAATTGATTGATAAAATATGTTAAGGAAACTTTGAATTATTGAATCAAATTCTCTGCAAATTAGAAGTACGTGTTGCAGGGGTATTCCAATACTGACTAAGGTGGCTCTTCCGATGACATGAAGAGCACTTCTGGCTATTGTTTTAATCTTGGTTCAGGGGTATATTCTTGGTGTTCGAAAAGGCAAGATATTTTTGCACAATCTACGATTAAAGCAGAGTTTATTTCAGCAACAACAGTTGCTGCAAAACAAGCCTTGTGGCTTAGAAAAGTGCTACTTGATATTAATTGAAAGCAGACAACGTGCACAGAGATGTTTGTGGATGATCAAGAAGTTATTGCTATCTCAAATAATCTTGCTTTTCATGAAAACCAAGCATCTCAATATCAAATTAATATTTCTTGGAGATGCGCAGAAAGAAGGATTTATTGGGTTAATTATTGCAAGGGTTTGTAGTTTGCATTATTTTGGTGATTACAATTCATGCCTTACCCGTATTTTGGGTAGATTTTTGAGGAATCGAATTTCCTACTTTGTTGCATTGGTTGTTTCATGCCTTGATGTATTTGTTTTGTCGCTTATATTGTGTTAGTAGCTTGTTCTTGACCATAGCCTAGGTGTAGGCTAGTGACTACCTTAGACTCGTGTTTTAGAGCCTATAGGCCATAAAGATTTTCCAATGTTGCTTTGATGACATAGCTCCTTGTAGACTGATATAGTAGACTTGGGTCTGATAGTATGAATTCTTAGCTAGGCGACAATTCAGCTCTTATGTGTACTCATCGGGCTTATGGGGGTCCGCTTGGGTCATTAACTTTTAATTGCACACGAGTGTCCCTTATGGGCTTATGGGGGTCCAGTTAGATTATAGTTAGTTGTTTACTTTATCATTTGTCCTTTCCTAGACTCGTGTGCTATATAGTTAGGTTTTCCATTATCTTTTCCTTCTTGTGACCTCTAGTTGCTTTAACTTTCTCGATTTTAAGGGAGGGGTCCTATTGATAAATGAAAGAAAAGGTTTATAAGCCCTAGCCATGTAAGTCCACACATGTGTAGAGTAGATAATTCAATACGTGCAGCACAAACTCATTTTGAACCTATCGGTTATTCACAGCATAACCCGTCCACAGGGTTCCTAACGAAAGCGAGACCCTTATTACTTAACCATGATTCCTATCATCTGAAGTCACAAAGATACCCATGTCTTTCCCGATACAAGGGACCTAACTCCTGCAAGTAACACCATTATCACCCACACACAGAAACACCCATTCTTCATTTTCTCTTTTCCCTTCTTATTCCTTGTACTTGGCTGACTCTCTACTGACAAAGAGGCTTTGTACTGCTTACCCATTTAATCTCTTATACTTTTTCATTTATTGCTTATTTCCACTATATATTTAGTTTAACTTCTTGTTGCTAATACCCTTTCTCTTATCCTCTAAGATTTTAACATCTGCAAAATCCACGCCAAGTCAGGAAGAGATTGACTTCGAGAATTCTCAGCTTTCTAGGGAGACGAGTGATTTATTATGCTTTAAAATGAACTCATGCTAACCCTATGTATTACTTGTACTATTTGTGAATGCCACTCTAGTAGAAGTAAATCCATACCTATTTGTTGTGTAATTGACTTCCTTTTTTTCTTATTTCGATTGTGACTTGTGCGCTAGCAGTATAACCATGTAATGTTAATAAACATCAGTACAATCTCAACATTCATTTTTATTTGTATCCGAAACGAAATTTACATAATCCCATGGGTAGACAAGCTAAAGGAATCTAGTACATTTTAAGTTCTTCTTGGAAATTAGTGTTCACATAACTTAACGTATTCTTTTATCCATGAAAAGTATCAAAGATGTCTTGACATGATCACTGGAAGAGGATGCACCTGGTAGGTGAACCAGCCTCAAGGGTAGACAGTGAATTGTATAAACTCCCGGGACTGCATCATCGTGGTTGAGACCTTCCACTGGAATAATATCCTGATGCATATATAAACAAGAAACATATTGACATTTCGTTATCAAATTTTAGGTTTTATACACTGACAATGATACATCAGTTCAATTTAACCGACTACTAACACGTTGACACCGATAAGTTTGATGTCAGTATTCTGGACCAAATACTCTACTCCGTCTGAGGTGGATGCTTCTTAACTAGAAGTGTAATTTGGATGTATTAGTAATTCAGTTGATCGATGTATAAGAAATTATTATTCTCAGTATAATCCTCCTCTGTGTCAACCATGTAAGCCTCTTGATGACGATCGAAATATCTTCTAATCATCTTAGAGGGATCGCTTGTTGAGTGAGAATAATATGAAATATTTCTCTAATTTTGTAAGGATCGACTTTGTTGATTGTCTACAAGATCTTTCCTTAAAAGCCTATTCATGGAATCAAAATCACTCACATAAACCACAATAAAATGAGTAGGCAAGTTACTCAATGTTCAATAACACTAATTAAAGAACAAATAAATAAAAACAATATTGGATATCTGAGATCTTGAAAAGAACAGAATTAGTAGATGAAAATAATGTATAATAAATTTGAATGATTGAAACTAACATAATGTATATTTCCTATTTCATTTGGAAAGTTAAAGTTAATTATATTTGGGGAATTCAATATCTTGTATTACTTTTTATTTTATGCTTTAAATTCACTAGTTTATACTTGAAACTTAAAAATAAAGTTCAAAGGCAACGAAAAATAAATAATATTATATCATGAACATAATTTTGTTGGAGGAATTTTTACTTATTTTCTTACTTTGCCAAAATAAAATGAGCTTAATTCAACTGAAAATTTGACACACTACCTAGTCTAGCTATATGTGTTCCACCACCACAAATTTGATGTACTCTAAGAAGACAACATCTCATTCTTGTTTTGGTCTCCATAACCATGTTACCATTACAAGTAGGTGCCAAGTATCTACACAACTATCCATAAAAGCCCAACACATGCTCTGTGGAGGAATCACATAATCGAAGTTAAACGAAATACTTTTCTCTTTTTCCTTCACTCTTCTTCTGTTATTTTATCCCCTCGATGGTGTAGCAGCATCACCGTTGATGATAGTTTTTCCTTCTTGTGCTTGTCACCTGTATTCAAGAAAAACTTCACCTCATTCTTTGACCTGAATTTACCCTCGAACACTGGTTCAATATAATATGTATCAAAAATTCCTGTAGTCGCTCAAGTGCTACAAACTTTTGTTTGAAACCTCTAATTCTCTGGAAACTACTTTGACCTATCTAGATTCACCCGACGCATAGGCGTAATTTTTCTCTGAATCTACAACTTACTCAGAGTTACATCAAACACCTTTCTTTCATAAAATGCATCACCTTTGTTTAGTGTGGTTGTCTCTATCCTAACATCCAAATCAACATCAATGTAGGTTCCTGACGGCAACCACGGGTCTGAAGGTATACTATTATTGCAGAAGTCGTTGCCAGTAAGAATTATCGAAGGGATAGAAGAGACAGCGAAATCGGCCTTAGTCATTAGAGGAAGCTTCGAAAGAGTTAATGTGGAGAAAAATTTCATAATTTTGAAAAATTAATAATGGACTTTTTCTCCATATTGACTCTTTCAAAGCTTCCTCCAGTGGCTATGGTCGACACCGACATCTCTTCCATCCCACCAATAATTGTTACCAGCGATGACTTATGCAATGACGATACACCTTCAGACTCGTTGCCGTCGGGAACCTACATTGATGTTTTGTTGGATGTTAGGGTAGAGAATACCACACCAAACAAAGGTGATGTACCTAATGAAGGAAAAATGTCCAATGTAACTCTGAGTAAGTTTCAGATTCAGTGGAAGATTACGCATATGCTTCAGGTGAATATAGATAGGTCAAAGTGGTTGCCAAAGAATTGGAGGTTTGGAATAAAAGTTCGTACTACAGGAGCCACTACTGAAATTATTGATAGATACTATATTGAGCCAGTGCCCGGGGGTAAATTCAGGTTAAAAATGAGGTGGATTATTTCCTGAAAATAGGTGGCAAGAATAAGAAGGCAAAACAAATATTAACGGTGATGTTGACACACCATATGAGGGGGAAAACAGAACAAAAGCGGCATGGAAAAGGAAAAAAAATAAAAGTAGTTCTTTTGACTTCGATTCTATGACTCCGCCTAGAACATGTGTTGGGTTTTATGGATAGTTGTGCAAATACTTGGGCACCTTCATGTAATGGTAACATAGTTCCTATAGACCAAAACAAGAATGGGATATTGTCTTCTTAGAGTACATCGCATTGATGGTTGAGAAACACAAATAGCTAAACTAGGTAGTTTGTCAAGTTCTAATTGAATTGGGCTCATTTTATTTGGGTATAAAAAGAAAAAAGGAAAAAATTTATCCACCTAAATTATGTTCATTATATAATATTATATATTGTCAGTGCCTTTGAAATTTTATTTTATTTTTCAAGTATCAACCAATAAATTTAAAAGCAAAAAATAAAATCAAAAGTAATACAATTTATTGAACTCCCAAATATAATGAACTTTAACTTCCCATATGAAATAGGAAATATACATTAAGTTTCAATCTCTCGAACTTATTATATATTAATTTCGGCTAATTGTGAATTTTTTTCAAGAACTAAAATATATCCAACATTGCTTTTATTTATTTGTTCTTTAATTACTGTTATTGAACATTGAGTAACTTACCTACTCATTTTACTGGTTTTATTGTGCTTAATGTGAGCGATCAAGATTCAATGAATAGTCTTTTAAGGACAGATCTAGCAGACAATCCACGAAGTCGATCCTTGCAAAATTGGAGAAATATGTCATATTATTCTCACTAAACAAGAGATCCATCTAAAGATGATTAGAAGATCTTTCGATCGTCATCAAGAGGCTTACATGGTGGAAAAACAGAAGAATTATATACTTAAAATAATAATGTCTTAAAAGTATTGATTGAAACCATCGATCAACTAAATTACTAATGCGCTCAAATTACACCTCCGGTTAAGAAGTATAACACGGTCGCTATCAAACATAAGGTTGATTTAGTCACACTTGATCCATTTCCAAGCTTTGGTGGAAATACATATGTACCACCTTTTGATACTTGATCCTTTTCATCTAGGCTAGTTCTTGTGTTAAGTGATAGCTTCTTTGAACATGTCTTATTTCTAGTAGATTCTCTTTTTTTAATTTTATAAGGGAGTCTCTTGTTTATGATTCTCTAGATACTTTGTATTTGAGAGGAGTCCTCTCTTCTTAGGTGCTTAGTAATTCTAGGTTCCTTTTCTATTATCAATGATGAGATGACCGTCGTTGGTAAAATAACCAACTTATGAACCAACTCTTATTAGGTTTCTACTTTTGATATAACAATATGTGTTGGTACTCGAGTCCTTATCTTATTTCTTTGTGCACTTAATTTTTGATACATTGTTGCTCGAAGTAAAACAGAAGTTGAGAATAGCAAAAATAGTACTCATCAGGCAGAAGTACTTCTACAAGCATCCATGAGAAGTTCATAGCATTTGAAGGTATTCTCGACCGATCAAACTACTAAGCAAATTACTTCCCAACAGAATATTAAGAAAACTAAAACCTTATTTGATTAATTCAAATTCAGTGGCCAAGAGGCAAGATTCCCAAAAATATATATGCTTTGTTTAACTTACAAAAGGCTGGCATATCAACAATTCTAATAGGATGTAAAAATCACAAAAGTACAATCTAAAGTGTTCCATGTAAAAAAGAATGATCATCATGTGATTCCACATTTGGCTATGAGGCACATACAAAAGCCGGTGGAGCCTATCTGACAGAATTTTTTTGTACATTTCACTTGGGAATACTCCTATATAGTACAGGCACAAAACATAAGCTTTATTTGAATAATTTCCAGATTCTACAAATATTAAATAGTTTCAGCATAGCAATCATAAACATGTCATAGAGAAGTCCTAAATTTCAATACAAGACAAGGATATGAGACCACACTAATAAATGAAAACTCAGCAAGTGCTTGTTTGTGCACAATCCTTGTCCAAGCATTTAAGAACATCGCATCAATGCAATCGTGGAGGATAGACTCGAGGGTATTGACCTGGAAAGACAACAAAAGTATATAGTTAACCGTAATTGACATGCCAGGGGAGAGTAGGAAATTCACATCTTACAAGAATATTTACCTGGAGGATAGGAGTAACCCTGTGGTGGATAAGGCCAAAGCAGATATGCAGGTGATGAGTAAGGTGAAGGATAAGCAGCCGATTGAGGGTGATAAGGAGATGCTGGATGATATGCTACTGGAGGGGGTGGGACTGTGAGATAACGTGAAGCTGGATAAAATGCTGAAGGATATGGTGTTGGATAGCCAGAAGGTGTTGGGTGAGAAGCTACATGTGGTGTTACATATGGAGGGCCTGATTGAGCATGGCTTGTGTAACACCCCGTATCCTAGATAGACCAAAATGCAGATTTTGAGATGTTGCAGGTGCAAGTTACGGTTGCCATCCACGAACCGTAGGTCAAACCACGGCCCGTGCTGGAGGTCCGTGGTTCACCACCGCAACCCCTCCACAACCCAACTTGGGAAAATCGGCTAAGTCTCGACCCACGGACAGACCCACGGTCCGTGGTATGTGTCTGTGGATCAAGACTCCTTTACCCAGCCTCTGACATGAACTACAATCAACCAGCATGGACCGTCATTCGATGCACGGTCCGTAGGTCTGACCGTAGATGAGGGTCAGTAGCCAGTTAGCTGAAAATTGTTGATGGGTCAACTTCAGATAGTCATAACTTTGACCACAAAAGGAATTATGTGTCCCATTACCTATGATATGATAGATAATTTAATCCTCTTTCCAACACCACCGAGTTTGCTATAATCCGACCTCCGAGTAAAATGTTATGCTCGTTTAAGTGAAGGCCTGTCGAGCAGACCTGATCAACGGACCCAACCTACGAACCCTCGATTGACCTACGGCCCGTAGGTCCAGTCCGTCGCTCACTCCGACAACAATTAAGTTGGGGGTCTTCTGGTCTTTTCCTATTTCGTTTAACCCCTAAGATACGTCATTTAAACCCTAAATAATAAGATTTTAGTCAGTTTAAGCCTAGAAACATAGCTAGAACTTACCTAAGTCAAATCATTAATCAAACTTAGAAGAATTAGAACGCTAAGAGGAGAAAAGAGGTCAAGAACTCTAGTTCAAGAACGCAACAAGGTTCCATCAGTTCCAGCCCAGAAATCAAAGGATTTCTCCGTGAAATTCGTCACCAGGTATGTGGGATTTCACTAGTG
>JAJOOS010010683.1:2500-38108 GCA_029582725.1 Solanum chiquidenum
TCTTCTGTATTATTATTATTTTTTGTTCAAGTAAACCCATTTTTTAAACATGTCCAAAAAAAAAAGATAGACAAAGTGAATTAAGAGGAAATATAAGAGAAATTAAGGTTTAAATTTTATTAGAGATAAAAAAATTTAGGTCATTTATCTTTCTCTGATGCAATCAAATAAACCAATATTTTTTGGATTTAATTTGTTTTGGTTTTAGTTTATTTTTTTAAAATCGACAATATTTATTTTTATTTTTTGTTTCGAGATTCACAATTTCCCTTTTCTTTTGTTTCTTTTGTTTCTGATTTTGCTTTTGTTTTTTGTTACGGGATTGGGCTCATGTTGGGTCAGTCTCTTGGCTTTTCAGGCTCTTTGGGCTGTTAAATTTGTGTTGTAAATACTTGTTTTTTGTTTATTTTAGGTGGCTTTTCCACCATTTGATTAAAAAAAGAATTAAAAAATATCATTACCAAACCAAATCAGAAAATTTGTATTAAATTTGATACAGTTGTTAATAATTAATAACCAACTAAACTTATTTGACTTTTATTTTGACCAAAAATCAACTCAAATCAAATTTTGAATACTCGGTCGGTCATTTTTGAAAAGTTTCATGAAATTATAATTTTTTCCCTCCTATTATCAACCCTAAGTCTTTCTATATCAATTCTAAAAGTTTATTATGGAGTTTGAGTACAAATTTCAAAATTTGACTAAGTTTGTAATTTTGAAAGGCTAAGTTGCTTAAAAGTGGTTTGCAGAGTCTTTTAACATTTCGAATGTCAGAATGAAATTTTATCAAATCCATTAATTCTATCATGTGGAATCTAACTGGTGAGAGTTGTTGGTTTTACATTCAGAGTCTTTTTGAGGATTTGAGGTCCTAAGTTGTGAAATTCTGGAGATTTAGCCATTTGGTTGACCTTGGTTAACATTTGGGGTTCAAATACTCGGATCAAAATTCTGAGAATTTTGTTGGATTCAAGGGATTATTTTGGTCCTAGGTGAGATCTTGATTAATTTTTGAGAGGTTCCGAGCTTGTTTTAGCCTTTAAGGCATTGTGCTAGTTCCTTGTGGTTTTCGTGGATGTCGTGTGAAGGAGACCTTAGATTTATGTTCCGACGGATCCATTTAGTCTGGAACATCGACTATAATTGTTTTGCATATATTATTTATGTTTATGGGTTTCCAAATGAATATTGAGGGTCCTTTCGATGTTTTGAAACTTTTACTTGTGTTGAATGCCTCACTTTTGCGAAAGTCTCACCAGTTAAACAACCTCTGCTTAAGTGAAGGGTTTGTCGCTTAAGTGGCCTTCACTTAAGGTAAGAAGGTTTCACTTTTGCGTTGCCCGAGTTTTTAGCGAGGTTCATTTTTTTGAACCCTAGGTAACTTTTGTGACATCTGAGAGGGTTTTTGCCTGCCATTACGGGGTTTAAGCCCCATATCTCCATTTTTTAGTTTTCTAGGCTTTGGATGGCGATTTGAACCAGGATTTTAAGGAAAAACTTTTGGCTAACAATTCTTAACTCTAAATCTTCAATTACCCATTATTATTTACGGATTAAGTGTTCAAATCAAGCTTCTGAAGTGGGAAATTTGGAGTTATCTTCAAGAACCCAAGAACTTAGAAAATTGGTGATTACAGACTGATTTTGAGTGCCCTTTCGAAATGATTTTTCACAATGAGTTCCTAAAGTCTTGAGTAATGTTTTAAGTATTAAATTTTTTATTTAAACCTTCTTTTTGGAATTGGGTTTTAGGTAGATTGACCCATTTTTCTAAGTAAGTGGTGTGGGTGTGGTAGATTATGGAGATTTATTGTGAATACTTTCTTTTATATAGATTGTATGAATTTTTAAGTGATTTGGAAGGGGAAAACTCAAGCTTTGGATTGATTGGTTCCTTGATTTAAGGAAAGTGACCTTTTAAGCTTTGTAATATAGGAGAATTGTCCATTTCTCTTCATTGTATGTATTGGGGAGTAATCAGGAATGAGGTAAAGTTTTTTATTGCTCCACTTGATTTATGTTAATAAACAAAGAAATGGTAATTGAGTAGGCTTCGTGATGATAACAACAACTTGTGAACTGCCTTGTTGTGACCTTGTTTCTTTGATTTGATGAAATACCTTAATGACTTGAATGTGGAGTTGAATTATATGACTTGTTGTCTCTTTATGTGGTATGATATTGCTTGTGCACAATAGTTGTTGAACACCGTGATGATTACTGATATCGAGGACTCTTCCAATTGCTTGTGATGTCGAGGTCTTTGTCGGCTAGTGGTATAGTGTAAAGCCGATGGAAACTGGTTCCAGCTAGTGATGTGATATAAAGCTGATGGAAAATGGTTCCGATAGTGATGTTATATAACACCGATGGAAAATAGTTCCATTTAGTGATGTGATGTAAACCCAATGGAAAATGGTTTTGACTAGCGATATAACATAAAGTCGATGGAAAATTGTTCTAGCGAGAGTTGATGCTTGTGTTTTGATATTAATGATTCATTTATTGATTGATTGTGGTTTATGCACGTGTTACTTGTGATTTGACTACTTGTGTTCTGCAACATATGCCCCCCCGGGTTGTTTTCTCTGAATATTCCTATTCACAATATTCCTATTCACACACACCAAATTTGTGCACCATCGTATGTTTTCTCTTTAAAAAAAAGATAAATTTCACTTTCTCCCTATTTCTGTTTTTTTTTCTGATAAATAGTTTGATAGAGAATGTAATATTTTTGCTAGTTCAATGAAACTTTTAGCTTAGAACTCCACCCTTTTGTGGAAACCTTCATTACAGTGGATGATATTTAACATAGGTAAAATATTGGCTGAAAAATAGGGATAAAGAAGAAAAAAATAATTAAAAATTAACTAAACAATCATTTCACGCGCTGGTAAATGAGTGTATCACACTAATTATGCCATGTAAGTAAAAAAGTGTCAAAATGACACAGTGGGATCCTATATAAAGTGTCTAAAATGAACATCGTTCAGTTAAGGTGTCTCAGTGAAATATGATGCCAACTTTAGGAGGCCACCAATGGGTTAGGCCTAGATAAATAGATAGATAAATAGAAAGATAGATAGCTAGTTGTATTTTTTTCTTCTGTATTATTATTATTTTTTGTTCAAGTAACCCAATTTTTTAAACATGTCAAAAAAAATAAGTTAGACAAATTGAAATAAGAGGGAATATAAGAGAAATTAAGGTTTAAATTTTATTAGAGACAAATTTTTTTAGGTCATTTGTCTTTCTCAGATGCAATCAAATAAATGAATATTTTTTGGATTTAATTTGTTTTGGTTTTAGTTTATTTTTTTAAAATGGGCAATATTTATTTTTATTTTTTGTTTCGAGATTCACAATTTCCCTTTTCTTTTGTTTCTTTTTTCGACCTATTTTGCTTTTGTTTTTTGTTACAGGATTGGGCTCATGTTGGGTCAGTCTCTTGGGTTTTCAAGCTCTTTGGGCAGTTAAATTTGTGTTGTAAAGACTTGTTTTTTGTTTATTTTAGGTGGCTTTTCCACCATTTGATTAAAAAAAAAAGACCTAAAAAATATTATTACCAAATCAAATCAATAAATTTGAATTAAATTTGATACATTTCTTAATAATTAATAATCAACTAAACTTATTTGACTTTTATTTTGACCAAAAATCAACTCAAATCAAATTATGAACACCCCTCATTGTAATGACCCAGTCGGTAATTTTTGTAAATTTTGATGAAATTATCATTTTTTTTCCCCTCCTATTATCAACCCTGAGTCTTTTTATATCAATTTTAAAAGTTTATTATGGAGTTTGAGTAAAAATTTCAAAACTTGAGCAAGGTTGTGATTTCGAAAGGCTAAGTTTCTTAAAAGTGGTTTTCAGAGTCTTTTAACATTTCGAATGTCAAAATGAAATTGTATCAAGTCCATTAATTCTATCATGTGGAATCTAATTGGTGAGAGTTGTCAGTTTCACATTCAGAGTCTTTTTGAGGATTTGAGGTCCTAAGTTGTGAAATTCTGGAGATTTAGCCATTTGGTTGACCTTGGTTAACATTCGGGGTTCGAATACTCGGATAGAAATTCTAAGAGTTTTGTTGGATTCAGGGGATTATTTTTGGCCTAGGTGAGATCTTGATTAATTTTTTAGAGGTCCCGAGCTTGTTTTAGCCTTTAAGACATTGTGTTAGTTTCTTGTGGTTTTCGCGGATGTCGTGTGCAGGAGACCTTGGATTTATGTCTGATGGATCCATTTAGTCTGGAACATCAACTATAATTGTTTTGCATATATGCTTTATTCTTATGGGTTTCCAAACGAATATTGAGGGTCCTTTCGATGTTTTGAAACTTTTACTTGTGTTGCATGCCTCACTTTTGTGAAGGTCTCGTCACTTAAACAAACTCCGCTTAAGTGAAGGGTTTGTCGCTTAGGTAACCTTCGCTTATGCGAAGGAAGTTTCACTTTTGCGATGCCCGAGATTTTAGCGAGGTTCATTTTTTCGAACCCCAGCTCACTTTTGTGACATCTTGCCATTTCAGGGTTTAAGCACCATATCTCCATTTTTTAGTTTTGTGAGCTTTGGATGGCGATTTGAACCAGGATTTCAAGGAAATACTTTTGGCTAACAATTCTTAAGTCTAAATCTTCAATTACCCATTATTTTTTACGGATTAAGTGTTCAAATCAAGCTTGTGAAGTGAGAAATTTGGGGTTATCTTCAAGAACAGAAGAACTTAGTAAATTGGTGATTATGGACTGATTTTGAGGGCCCTTTCGAAATGATTTCTCACAATGAGTTCCTAAAGTCTTGAGTAATGTTTTAAGTATTAAATTTTGGATTTAAACCTTCTTTTTGAAATTGCGTTTTAAGAAGATTGACCCATTTTTCAAGGTAAGTGGTGTGGGCGTGGTTGATTATAGAGATTTATTGTGAATACTTGCTTTTATATAGATTGTGTGGATTCTTAAGTGATTTGGAAGGGAAAAACTCACGGTTTGGATTGATTGGTTCGTTGATTTAAGGTAAGTGACCTTTTAAGCTTTGTAATCTAGTAGAATTGTCCATATCTCTTCATTAAATGTGTTGGGGAGTAATCAGGAATGAGGTGAAGGTTTTTATTGCTCCACTTGATTTATGTTAATTAACAAAGAAATGGTAATTGAAAAGTCTTCGTGATGATAACGACAACCTGTGAATTGCCTTGTTGTGACCCTGTTTCTTTGATTTGATGAAATACCTTATTGGCTTGAATGTGGAGTTGAATTATATGAGTTGTTGTCTCTTTATGTGGTATGATATTGCTTGTGTGCAATGGTTGTTCAACAACGTAATGAGACATGTGATGATTACTAATGTCGAGGACTCTTCCAGTAACTTCTTGTGATGTCGAGGTCTTTGTCGGCTAGTGGTATAATGTAAAGCCGATGGAAAATGGTTTCAGCTAGTGATGTGATATAAAGCTGATGGAAAATGGTTTTGGCTAGTGATGTTATATAAATTCGATGGAAAATAATTCCATCTAGTGAAGTGTTGTAAACCCAATGGAAAATGGTTTTCACTAGCGATATAACATAAAGCCAATGGAAAATGGTTCTAGCGAGAGTTGATGCTTGTGTTTTGAGATTAATGATTCATTTATTGATTGATTGTGGTTTATGCAGGTGTTACATATGATTTGACTACTTGTGTTCTGCAACATACACACCCCCCCATCGGGTTATCTTCTCTAAATATTCCTATTCAAGCACACAAAATTTGTGCACCAAAGTATGTTTTTTCTTTAAGAAAAGATGACTTTCACTTTCTCCCTCTTTCTTTTTTTTTTTCTGATAAATAGTTTGATAGAGAATGTAATATTTTTGCTAGTTCAATGAAATTTTTAGCTTAGAGCTCTATCCTTTTGTGGAAAACTTCATTCACAATAGATGAAATTTAACATGGGTAAAATGGTGGCTGAAAAATGGGGAAGAGGAAGAAAAATATGATTAAAAATTAACTAAAAAGAATCCTTTCACATGCTGGTCAATGAGTGTATTACACTCATTATGTCATGTAAGCAAAAAGTGTCAAAACGACACAGTCGGATCCTATATAAAGTGTCTAAAATGAACATTGTTCAGTTAAGGTGTCTAAGTAAAACATGATGCCAACTTTAGGGGGCCACCAATGGGTTAGGCCTAGATAAATAGATAGATAAATAGAAAGATAGATAGATAGTTGTATTTTTTTTCTTCTGTATTATTATTATTTTTTGTTCAAGTAAACCAATTTTTTAAACATGTAAACAAAAAAAGGATAAACAAAGTGAAACAAGAGGGAATATAAGAGAAATTAAGGTTTAAATTTTATCAGAGACAAAAAAATTTAGGTCATTTATCTTTCTCCGATGCAATCAAATAAACCAATATTTTTTGGATTTAGTTTGTTTTGGTTTTAGTTTATTTTTTTAAAATCGATAATATTTATTTTATTTTATTTTCGAGATTCACAACTTTTGTTTCTTTTTTTTTCTTATTTTGCTTTTGTTTTTTGATATGAGATTGGGCTCATGTTGGGATAGTCTCTTGGCTTTTTAGGCTCTTTGGGCTGTTAAATTTGTGTTGTAAAGACTCATTTTTTGTTTATTTTAGGTGGCTTTTCCAGCATTTGATTAAAAAAGAATTAAAAATTTTCATTACCAAATCAAATCAATAAATTTGTATTAAATTTGATACATTTGTTAATAATTAATAATCAACTAAACTTATCTGACTTTTATTTTGACAAAAAATCAACTCAAATCAAATTATGAACAACCTCATTGTAGTGACCCGGTTAGTCATTTTTGAAATGTTCATGAAATTATCATTTTTCCCCCTCCTACTATCAACCCTGAGTCTTTTTATATCAATTCTAAAAGTTTATTTTGGAGTTTAAGTAAAAATTTGAAAACTTGAGTAAGGTTGTGATTTCGAAAGGCAAAGTTGCTTAAAAGTGGTTTCCAGAGTCTTTTAACATTTTGAATGTCAGAATGAAATTTTATCAAATCCATTAATTCTCTTACGTGGAATCTAATTGGTGAGAGTTCTTGGTTTCACATTCAGAGTCTTTTTGAGGATTTGAGGTCCTAAGTTGTGAAATTCTGGAGATTTAGCTATTTGGTTGACCTCGGTTAACATTCGAGGTTCGAATACTCGGATCAAAATTCTGAGAGTTTTGTTGGATTCAGGGAATTATTTTTGGCCTAGGTGAGTCTTGATTAATTTTTTGAGAGGTCCCGAGCTTGTTTTAGCCTTTAAGGCATTGTGTTAGTTTCTTGTGGTTTTCGCGGATGTCGTGTGCAGGAGACCTTGGATTTATGTTCCAATGGATCCATTTAGTTTGGAACATCGACTATAATTGTTTTGCACATATGATTTATGTTTATGGGTTTCCAAACGAATATTGAGGGTCCTTTCGATGTTTTGAAACTCTTGCTCGTGTTGAATACCTCACTTTTGCGAAGGTCTCGTCAGTTAAACAACCTCCGCTTAAGTGAAGGGTTTGTCACTTAAGTGACCTTCGCTTAAGCGAAGGAGGCTTCACTTTTGCGATGCCCAGGCTTTTAGTGAGGTTCATTTTTTCAAACCGATGGTCACTTTTCTGACATCTGAGAGGGTTTTTGCCTGCCATTTCGGGGTTTAAGCCCCATATCTCCATTTTTTAGTTTTGTGAACTTTGGATGGCGATTTGAACCAGGATTTCAAGGAAAAACATTTGGCTAACAATTCTTAACTCTAAATCTTCAATTACCCATTATTATTTACGGATTAAGTGTTCAAATCATGCTTCTGAAGTGAGAAATTTGGGGTTATCTTCAAGAACCCAAGAACTTAGTAAATTGGTGATTATGGACTGATTTTGAGGGCCCTTTCGGAATGATTTTTCACAATGAGTTTCTAAAGTCTTGAGTAATGTTTTAGGTACTAAATTTTGGATTTAAACCTTCTTTTTGGAATTGGGTTTAAAGAAGATTGACCCATTTTTCTAAGTAAGTGATGTGGGTGTGGTTGATTATGGATATTTATTGTGAATACTTGCTTTTATATAGATTGTGTGGATTCTTAAGTGATTTGGAAGGAGAAAACTAAAGCTTTGGATTAATTGGTTCCTTGATTTAAGGCAAGTGACCTTTTATTCTTTGTAATATAGTAGAATTGTCCATTTCTCTTCATTGTATGTGTTGGGGAGTAATCAGGAATGAGGTGAAGGTTTTTATTGCTCCACTTGATTTATGTTAATAAACAAAGAAATGGTAATTGAAAAGGCTTCGTGATGATAACGACATCCTGTGAATTGCCTTGTTGTGACCTTGTTGCTTTGATTTGATGAAATACCTTAATGCCTTTAATGTGGAGTTGAATTATATGACTTTTTGTCTCTTTATGTGGTATGATATTACTTTTGTGCAATGGTTATTGAACATCGTGATGATTACTGATGTCGAGGACTCTTCCAGTAACTGCTTGTGATGTCGAGGTCTTTGTCAGCTAGTGGTAAATGTAAAGTTGATGGAAAATGGTTCTGGCTAGTGATGTGATATAAAGCTAATGGAAAATGATTCCGGCTAGTGATGTTATATAAATCCGATGGAAAATAATTCCATCTAGTGAAGTGATGTAAACCCAATGGAAAAGGGTTTTGACTAACGATTTAACATAAAGCCGATGGAAAATGGTTCTAGCGAGAGTTGATGCTTGTGTTTTGATATTAATGATTCATTTATTGATTGATTGTGGTTTATGCATGTGTTACTTGTGATTTGTCTACTTGATACGCTGTGATCTTTCAAAATCCAAAGTATACCCTCAATGTAACATGGCGTATAGAACCCCGAGAGGCCCTACACAAACCAATTAGCATACATCATATAAGATAACACGAATAAAGACTTTAAAATATAGCATTTCATATATCAAAAAGTTTGACAAAGTAGAAGTCTAACAGAAGTTTCAATAAGCTATATAATACATCATAGGCAAAGTAATTGGGACGTAACACATACATCACATACAAAGTTTGAAAACAGAAATGACATAAAGTTATTAAGTGTTTCGGTCATTGGAACATGAGGACTCACCAATCACTTGAAGCACTCAATTGATGTCTAGCCACAAGTGTGTATAACGACCCGAACTATCGTTAATTACAAAGGTGAAATCGCATTTGCACCTATAATTTTATTAAGTTCCACAAAAACTACTAAATGAAATCACACTTACACAACAAATAAACCATCAACAAGCATGACCCAATAGATAATCTAACCCATATTCACAAAATCACACCCCAAGAATTGGGGTTTTAGGTAGACAGGTAAAACATATAGAAATTTATACCAAGTTTACATTCAAATGGGTATGAAGATTTAAGTCTTAAAACAAGTCAAAAGTGAAGAATCCACAAGACCCAAGTCCAAATTGTTGGAGTTGAAACTCTTTGAATCTTCAAGTTCTTCAAAACCCTCTCCAAACTTAGAGCTCAAAAATCTTTGTTAAAAATTATTTATTAAAAATCTGATATTCAAATTCTGATGATAAGCTACACTTCTCAACGAGTATTTACAGTTTTCAAAAATCTGTGTTGCAGCGGATCATTCGGCGTCGTTAGTTGAGATCACCGATCAACTCACTGATCCGCAGATGTTTGTTCCTCTCGCCTTCAATTCGTCATCAATTCTTGATCTAAATCACTGTAACTTATGGTGAGCTTGATCGGGGGTCGCCGATTGATTCCACGAATCGCCCTCTTCTTTGTTGCTTCGCCCATCAGCACTTGCTTACAACCTTCATCAATACCTTTGGCGACTAGGTCATCTGACGCCGACTGGATCAGCGACACTCCGAACGAGATAGCTACTCGCCATCATTTTTTACATTTTTCACTCTAGCTATCTATAACTTTCAACGGTTTGGTAGCCTATTCAGCGTGTCGCCGAATGATTTCGGCGATCTTCAGGTTTTCATTCTCCTCACTCTTTTGTATTGGAGCTTTCGGAAGATCTAGGCGAGTCGATGGTCACATTGGCGTACCACCAAACATATTCACAAAATCACAACCCAAGAAATGGGGTTTTAGGTAGAAATGTAAAAAAAATAGAAATTTATACCAATATGAGTTTGCATTCAAATGCGTATGAAGATTTAAGTCTTAAAACAAGTCAAAAGTGAAGAATCCACAAGACCCAAGTCCAAATTCTTGGTGTTGAAACTCTTTGAATCTTCAAGTTCTTCAAAACCCTCTCCAAACTTAGAGCTCAAAAATCTATGTTAAAAATTATATATTAAAAATCTGATATTCAAATTATGATGATAGGCTACACTTCTCATGAGTATTTATAGTTTTCAAAAATCTGTGTTGTAGTGGATCATTCGGCGTCGTTAGTCTAGATCGCCAATCAACTCGACGATTCGCCGATGTTTGTTCGTCTCGCCTTCAATTCGTCATCAATTCTTTATCTAAATCACTGTAACTTACAGTGAGCTTGATCGGGGGTCGCCGATTGATTCCGCGAATCACCCACTTCTTTGCTGCTTCACCCTTTAGCACTTGCTTAGAACCTTCATCAGCACCTTCGATGACTAGGTCATCTGACGCCGACTGGATCGGTCGACACGCCAAATGGGTTTGTTACTCGCCATCCTTTTTCTCATTTTTTGCTCTAGCTTCTTGTAACTTTCGGCGGTTTGGTAGGCTATTCAGCGTGTCGCCAAATGATTTCGGTGATCTTCAGGTTTTCATTCTCGTCACTCATTTGTATTGGCGCTTTCAAAACATCTAGGCGAGCCGAAGGTCACATTGGCGTACCATTAAACAGGTTAGGCGAGTATCAGGTTATCTTTTCCTCGCTCTTTCAGCTGCTAGTTCCTTATTGGATAAGTAGTGTCCATGCTTTCCCTTAAATTCTAAATACCTGAAACTTAAGGGTTTTCATCAGATATTGAGATAAAATATGCACTAATTCTATCAAAATATAGCCCTAAATGAGTCCAATTTGTGGACTCATCAACACCCCAAACTTAAACTTTTGCTTGTCCTCAAGCAAACTCAAATTCAGCTGCTCAAAAAGGGTATCTCGAACAGTGCTACACAAGACTCAATCATGAATTCACACGACAAGACTCAATTTACTTATGCAAAGATGAAATGTGCACTCAAAGATTCAAGCTGTGAATCACCAATATCAAAGAATCTCATGCTTACAATACTTACTTCAAATGCAGGTTCAAGCTCAACCAAAGTGTTCAAATGCCCTCACACAAGGAATGATTCCATATTCACACACAAAGGTTTAATCATTTAAAGTTTCGGAATCAAATGCAACGCTCACACTCACAAAGAAGAACACAATGCATAATATCACCCATAGGTTTGCCCGTATTTTCCAATCAACACTTGCTTTAGCTCACTCAAAATCAAGAAGGTCTTTTCAATGCTTGTAATGGGACTGAGTGCAAAGGTCTGGTCATTTAGGCTTAGTAACTTTTATCCTCATGAAATGTGGTACTCACAACACTTCATTTCATCTTCCTTCATAATTTTCTTTAGTGCTCATAAGTCATCCTATTATTCACTTTCCATGAATTGTTTGGAAACCCCATTTATTTTGTACTTTATTCCACAACTTTCTTTTTCATCATTTTTCTTTTTCTTTCTATTTTCTCTCTTTTCTTTTCTTTTTTTTTTTTTTTTGTTTATATGGAGGGGTTCCATTTTTCTCAAAACCATGGGTAAGAGGAGACTTTCCTTGCAGTTCTTGACTTGCTCTTATCTTTTCACCACACTCCCAACATAGGCTTTTGGCCTAAGTTGGCTATTCAACTAACAACAAATTCATGAGGATTATGGGTGATGGATAAAGTGAGGTCATTGTTTTCATCAAGTTTCTTTCAAAGAAAGGGAAAGCTCAAGGAGTGTTCAAAAGCGGTTCACACATTCACAAGGTAGGTAACAAAAGATGTATATGTCAAATTGGCTCACACTTTTAGAAGTTGCCTAAGATCATATCAAGAGATAGCATCAGTTAGTTGACCGGACCAACGAGGTCAATTCTAGGTGTATTCATGCATGGTTCACAGTAAGTTAATTACACAAGACATCGACACTAAAGTCAAACAAGACTCCACACTTCCACTAGTGTGCAACGTTCATCGCATGAGAATCAATTTGATACATGGCTAATCACAACGAGATTCAAAGAGTTCACATGTTGTCTATGCAACTTCATTTGGCCTCATCGTAGTTGTACGTTCATGTTTGTTGAATTATGAGCACCATTCAAGTTATCGGTATTGATTTAACCGAAACTTAAGTTTACAAGAGGGCAATCATATTTAGCATTCAAGGGGAATGGTAAGAAGAGAGGGAAGTGCTACCCAATTTCCACTCCCCACCAAAAAGTCCTGACATTGCCCTCAATGAGCTAGCAAAACCGCAAAAAGACATTGACATAAATAAATAAATTAAAACATAAAAATAGACAAGAAAAATATGGAAAGTGTAAACATGTAGAGGAAGGTGATGAGGGATCTTTACTAAAGGGTGAGGTAGGTTGGGTCGCCGAATTGTATTAGCGATTCGCCGACTAACACAGGCGTCTCATTGAATGTTACCAAGCCTCATCTTCAGTTTTAATTTCCCCACGGCAAATCAAACCAACCACGCCAAGAAGGTTTGGCGATTCGCCGAGAGTTCTTACTCCTACAAAAATCACAAACATTTTATTTAAAAATTCTAGTACTTGGGTTGCCTCCCAAGAAGCGCCTTATTTAACGTCGTGGCACGACGTGGAAGTGCCATCAAGCATCCTCTAGATACATCACTTCAACCAAAGAAATCTCGTGACATTCCCCAAAATATAATTTCAAATGTTGACTGTTTACTTTAAATGGGTGTCCTTCTTGATCATCAACTTCTATGGCACCATTGGTGAACACTCGCATTACTTTTAAAGGTCAAGACCATTTGTATTTGAGTTTTCTGGGAAAGAGTTTAAGTCGAGAGTTATATAGCAACACCCAATCTCCCACCTTGAAGTCCCGCTTGACTATTCAAACACCATGCCATTTCTTCATCTTCTCTTTGTAAATGGCTGAACTTTCATAAGATCTGAGTCTAAATTCATCTAGTTCGTTTAACTGCTCTACCCTTCCCCCTGAAGTTTTTGACCAGTCCAAATTTAAAGCTTTCAATGTCCACAATGCTTTGTGTTCCAACTCGACGGGCAACTGACATGCCTTACCAAAGAATAATTGATATGGGGACATAACAATAAGTGTTTTGTAAGCGGTCTGATATGCCCATAGTGCATCATCGAGCTTCCTAGACCAGTCAGTTCTATTGGCATCCACTGTCTTTGCCAAGATGCTTTTGATCTCCCAATTTGATACCTCAACTTGGAAATTTGTTTTGGGATGATATGGGGTTGCTACGTTGTGTTTCACCCCATATTTTCTCAGTGCCATTGAAAACCACTTATTGTAAAAGTGGGATCCCCCATCACTAATAAATTCCCTAGGAGTGCCACATCTTACCAAGATGTAACGTTTCAAGAATTGGACAACACTTTTTCCTTCGTTGTTTGGAAGTGCAATGGCTTCCACCCATTTGGAAACATAATCTACAACCACCAAGATACATTTATTTCAAATGAGCTCACAAATAGGCCCATAAAATCGATCCCCAATACATTGAATAGCTCAACCTCTAAAATAGGAGTGAGAGGTAGTTCGTGTCTTCTAGACACTCCACCTTGTTGTTGACATTGAGAGCATTTCTTCGCAACTTCATGTGCATCCTTGTAGAGGGACGACCAGTAATATTCACTTTGGAGAACTTTAGCTATGGTGCGAATACCACTATGGTGACCTCCCACTGGAGATGCATGACAAGCATGGAGAATTTCTACCGCTTCTTCTTCAGGAATACACCTTCTAATGACATGGTCAGCACACTATCGAAACAAGTATGGTTCATCCCAAAAGTATTTTTTAACATCGAACATGAACCTCTTTTGTTGGTAAAAGGTCAACTCATCCGGCATCAATCCACTCACAATGTAATTTGCAAAATCTGCATACCATGGTGTATGTTTGAGATATATTGCAAACACATGTTCATCGGGAAAGGAGTCGTCTATGTCGACCTCATGCTCAGCATCTTCCCTTCCTTCCAGCCATGATAAGTGATCAACCACTGGATTTTCACAGCATTTTCGATCTTTTACCTCAAAATCAATTTCTTGTAATAGTAGCACCCACCTCATCAATCTTGGTTTTGCATCTTTCTTTTCCATCAAGTAACGGAGTGCAGCATGATCAGTATGTACGATTACTTTAGTGCCTAGCAAGTATGCCCAAAACTTTTCAAATGCATAGACTACCGCAAGCAACTCTTGTTCAGTGACCGTATAATTTTGCTGCGCACTATTTAGAGTGTTGCTTGCATAATAAATTGGGTGAAATAGTTTGTTGCGCTTTTACCCCAACACAACCCCTAATGCCATACCACTAGCATCACACATTACTCAAAAGATTCAAACCAATTAGGGCCGATAATAATCGGTGTGGATACTAGTTTCTCTTTCAGACACTGAAATGCAATCCTACAGGCGTCACCAAAATAAAACTTCTCTCCCTTCTCTAAGAGCTTGTATAGTTGGTGTGTAATCTTTGAGAAGTCTTTAATGAACCTTCGGTAGAACCCTGCATGCCCCAAGAAACTGCGAACACCCTTCACTGAAATCAGCGGGGGTAGTTTCTCAATAACCTCAATTTTTGCCTTGTCAACTTCCAGCCTCTTTTGCGATACCTTGTGCCCGAAAACAATCCATTCCTTCACCATAAAGTGGCATTTCTCCCAATTCAGAACCATATTCATTTCCACGCATCTTTGGAGCACTTGCCCTAAGTGTGTCAAGAATTCTTCAAACGTATCCCCTATGACTGAGAAGTCATCCATGAATACCTCCATAGAGTCTTCGACCATATCTGCAAAAATAGACAACATGCAATGCTGAAATGTCACTGGGGCATTCCATAACCCGAACAGCATCCTTCTGAATGCAAATGTTCCATAAGGGCAAGTAAAAGTTGTTTTCTATTGGTCTTCAGGCACAATAGAGATTTGATTGTAGCCGGAGTACCCATCTAAAAAACAATACCACCCCCTTTCCAATAACTGGTTGAGCATCTGGTTCATAAAAGGCATTGGAAAGTGGTCCTTTTCGGTCTATGAGTTAAGCTTTCGATAATCCATGCATACTCTCCACCCAGTCACTGGTCTAGCTGGCACGAGATCTCCCTTTGCATTTAGGACTACAGTGATACCTCCCTTTTTTGGTACACATTATACCGGGCTTACCCATTTACTATCTGCAATCGGGTAGATTACTCATGCGTCTAACTACTTGATAATCTCCTTTTTCACTACCTCTTGTATTGGTGGGTTCAATCTTCATTGATGTTCCACACTAGGATTACATTCATTATCAAGTTGAATCTTGTACGTACAGATACCAGGAGGAATGCCCACTATATTAGCTATGGTCCATCCTACAACTTTTATATGTCTCTGCAGTACTTCAATGAGCAAGTTCACCTGCCTTTCAAGAAAGTTAGTTGCGATAATCACGGGTAAAGTATTATTGGCTCCCAAGAAGACATATTGGAGATGAGAGGGTAGTGCTTTTAACTTCAGCTTTGGGCGGTTCCTCAGTTGATTGTTTTGCAGGAGGACCGTATCTATTTTTCAGGTCGATATCCAACTTGATTGGATTCCTTGAATATACTCCTAATCTCGATAAGGTAGCTACCACTTCATCATAGCCCTGAACTTCAAATTCAGCATGATTAGTAGGCCTAGATTCAAGGGGTTCATTCTTTTACATCAAATGGCTCACACTTTCCACCTATTTATCTATAACATCCTCAGTTGACACCACATGGATATCGCTTGATTGTTTCATGGATTTGGAAATATTGAAGTTTACCTCATCATTGTTCACCCAAAACTTCAATTTACCGCTTTTGACATCCACGAATGCCCTCCCGGTTGCTAAGAATGGTCTTCCCAATCGATCTCGCAATCTAAAATTAAAAAATTAGTCGGAAAGATGAACTGATCTATTTTTACCAAGATGTCATAGAGTATCACCACTAGATGCTTGATTGATCGATCTGCCATAAGGAGTCCATTGTGGTTGCCTTTGGTTCACCCAAACCAAACTGCTTGTATATTGCATATGGCATTAAGTTGATGCTTGCTCCTAAATCGCACAAAGCTTTAGTGAATTGGAGCATACCAATGGTTCACAGGATGGTGAATGCCTCAGGATCTTCTCTCTTAGTGATTAACTCTTTTGTCATAATTACGCTGCAACTATGAGGTACTTCAATAGTTTCATAGTCCAAGCCCCTTTTCTTTGTAACTAGCTCTTTCATGAATTTGGCGTATCCCTACATTTCCAACAATGCTTCCACCAGAGGGAGGTTAATGGATAATTTCTTGAACACTGACATAAACTTTTTGAACTTCTCATTTTCATTCTTCTTTTTCAAGGGTTGGGGAAATGGTGGAGGTATCTTGGGTAAAGGGTGCATGACTTTTGGAACTTGAACCTGTTGCTACGATTTCTCTTGTGGTTCTTTGGCAAGGTTTTATCGAATAGGTAATTCTTGTTCCTCCATACCTTGGCTCTCTTCATGCTTTTGAGGATCTTCATATTCCATCACATTCTTTATTGCCACCTTTCCTCTACAAGTAACTACAACTAGCTCTCTTTTAATATCTTCCATCAGTGTTGTGGATGTTAACTCAGCTGATAATAGACTGAATTGACCTTCCAGCATTTGGATGGCATCAATATGAGAATTCACTTTACTGTTCAATGATGAAAAGTCATCTCTCATCCCTTTTAGCAAATCATCAGAGCCCTCAACTTTATCGAGTATGCGTGATAATAAATCTTTTACCCGAGGACTACTTGCACTCCCTTTAGATTTTAGGCTTTCACTCAAGTGAGTATGGTCCTCCTCATGATCATCCTGCTCAGCCTAATCTATCCAATATCTCCTTGGTTCTTCACTCCTATAATAGTTTCAACCTTGATTTCTGCCCCGCTATTGATAGCGTGGGTGGAAACCCTCCTCGTAACTTCTGGAGTTCCAACCTTGATTCTCCCCCAGTCTTGAATAACCGGAAGAAGAACCCTCCTCAACTCGAAATACTCCATATGTCCCCTTCATGTGTTCTTATATAATTTCCATTTGAGACACCATCTTTTTGATGTTTTCATCCCTCTCCCTTTCTTTATCGAGTTATTCTTGTGTTAATCTGAAACACAGTGGGGAAATTTGATCATCTTTGGTGTCCATGCCTGGTTTAGCTTAGTCATACCATCTAGGATAAATGAGGCTACTTCAAATGATTGTAACATTATTCCTCCTTGCACCAATCGATCAACTATCCCTTTATAAACCGAGTCCACACTATGGTAAAAGTATTGGAGCAACAATTCACCTGGCAGTCCATGCGTTGGGCACTTACGCAAAAATCTCTTGAATCTTGTCCATGATTCGTGAATTGGTTCACCCTCCTTTTATTTAAAATTTTGAATGTCGTCCCTCAGTTTCATAACCAGCTCCTCCTATGATTTGATGGAGTTGTTTGGAAGCTCGACCAACCATTTAGTAGCCCCATGGGCCAATGATAATGGAAATAAGCAAAGTTGTATGGATTCTTGAGATAGATTCTTGAATGATAAAGGGTTGAACACTTCCACAAAGCTTTGAATATATTCGTGCGAATGTTCATACTCTAACCCTCCAAATAAACCTCTTGAATGTATGAGCTGGAGTGTCTCACTAATAACTTCAAACATTGCATTTCCGTCGGCTTGTGGCATGCAAATTATACCCATGTCACCCACGTGGGCAGGGTTATAAGCACTATTAACATCATCGATGTTGTCTCGATGAAGAGAACCCCCCGCTGGATGACCCGCTTGGCAGCTATTTTCCCCGTTTGCACTCATATGTCCTGTTGTGACACACAAATACTCAAAATAAAAATGAAAATTAAGTGAGTAAACTATGATTAAGAAGAACAAAAAATTTACTAAACTAAGAATTCTCACATAACACCACTCCCCAGCAGCGGTGCCATTTTGATGTTTGCGTAGTCAAGACACAACTTCCAATGCAAGTGTCTACGATCGAACAATAGTAGAGTAACCCAACCAAGGGTTGGGTCGAGTCCCAATGGAGTGGGCTTGAGAATTAATAGAAAAATAAAATTTAGTTCTAATCAGTCATAGCTAAAAACATTATCGAATATAAACATGTTAATTCTAAGCGGTGACGCAAGCGTCAATTATCAATAGGGGTTTGCGACAAGTAAGCAAAAATAGCAAAAAAACAAAGAGTACTATCAAGGAGAGAGAAATCTTGGGATGTGATAGGAATACGGGATAGACTAAACTATTGGCTACATGCTTTTGATAATAAATATATTGAATATTTGTGACTAGGCTAGACTATAGTCGGGGTAAATTCTCTCTCGAGCAACTTACCCCGAATCAAATTAGTTCCTCTCGGACACCCACTTGCCGCATGAAGAACAACCTCCGCTTAGCCCACTCACTCTCTCAAGCTGAGTGTGTGGGAGAAGGACTAGGGTTCACACTCTCGAGCTAAACCTTATGTCAACCCAATCCCACTGGCCATCAATTTAGTAGTCTTAGTTTTACGACCTCTCTCTCAATCAAGCCGAAAACACAAAGGTGAAATCATATTTGCAACTACAATTTCATTAATTTCCACCACAACTACTAAACGAAATCACATTTACACAACAAATAAACCATCAACAAGCATGACCCAATAGATAATCTAACCCATATTCACAAAATCACACCCCAAGAATTGGGGTTTTAGCTAGACATGTAAAAGAGATAGAAATTTATACCAATATGAGTTTGCATTCAAATGGGTATGAAGATTTAAGTCTTAAAACAACTCAAAAGTGAAGAATCCACAAGACCCAAGTCCAAATTCTTGGAGTTGAAACCCTTTGAATCTTCAAGTTCTTCAAAACCCTATCCAAACTTAGAGCTCAAAAATCTATGTTAAAAATTATATATTAGAAATCTAATATTCAAAATTTGATGATAAGCTTCACTTCTCAACGAGTATTTATTATTTTCAAAAATCTGTGTTGCAGCGGATCATTCGGTGTCGTTAGTCGAGATCGCCGATCAACTCGATGATCCGCCAATGTTTGTTCGTCTCACCTTCAATTCGTCATCAATTTTTTATCTAAATCACTGTAACTTATGGCTAGCTTGATCGAGGGTCGCCGATTGATTTCGCGAATTGCCATCTTTCTTGTTGCTTCATCTATTAGCACTTGCTTACAACCTTCATCATCACCTTTGGCGACTAGTTCATCTAACACCGTCTGGATTGGAGACACGCCAAACGAGATTTCTACTCGCTGTCATTTTTCTCTCCAGCTTTTTGTAACTTTGGGCGACTTGGTAGCCTATTCAGCGTGTCGCTGAATGAATTCGTTGATCTTCAGGTTTTCGTTCTCCTTAATCTTTTGTATTGGCACTTCTGGAACATCTAGGTGAGCCGATGATCACATTGGCGTACCACCAAATAGGTTAGGCGAGTATCAAGTTATCTTTTCCTCGCTCTTTCAGTTGCTAGTTCCTTGTTGGCTAAGTAGTGTCCATGCTTTCCCTCAAGTTCTAAATACCTGAAACTTAAGGGTTTTCATCAGATATTGAGATAAAATATGCATTTGAGGACACTAATTCTATCAAAATAAAGCCTTAAATTAGTCCAATTTGTGGACTCATCACCCCCAGGATGCAGACGCGGGACCTAGGATCACGAGTCACCCCAAGCTAACCCTACTGGCATATCATAAGCATACTAAAGCAAACTTAATCAATAAATATTGTGCGGAAGCTAAATCATATGATAATCTGAATTGATGGGAAATAACCATATACTAAATCTTACTATAAGAAAACTGAGAGTTTGAATACAATTGTAAGGTCAAACTCTAACACTAAAGTTGATTCTAACTATGCCTGAAATATAGCCTGTATTGACTAGAAATACTGGGATATGCCCCATCTAGATATAGCAAACCTTAAACTAAAGCTAAAAGTAAGAAAGAGAATCATGTCATTAGTCCTCGAAGAATGAGGACTCACCACTGATGCTGCTGAACTGAAGATCAGAAACCGATTTATGCATGATCTGACTGCTGAGGACTTGAACCTACATCACGAGAAGATGTAGCGCAGAGTATACATCAGTACGTGAAAGGTATTTAGCATGTAACATAGAGTAAAGCTGAACAATAATATAATTGAACCAACGCATAATATTTGAGCAATGATATAAGATAAACATGATACTAAACTCAGAATACTAAGCATGAAATAACTGAATGCAATGACCAAGTTCTGAACATGCTGGAATTGAAATATGAACTGAAGCTGATAACATAGTCAATGCAATAGAATCTGACTGTAAGGGAGCTACTAATAACCGACATAAAATCACATGAGCTAAATGTGGAGTTTGATGTATACGCCCCATAGAGAGGACCCAATATACCCGGCCAGAGGTGTAGAGGCATGTTGGTGTGATCACTAAAATGATGCCCACAAAGGGGACTTACAACCTACGGGGCACATAGTTATGGGACTTCAGGGTGACTGACCATAGTCCACTCGGTATTAAGTTTCTCCCAATTGATTAAGTAATTTACAATCTATGACTGCAGTTCTATAATACTAGATAGCTCAAAATACTAACATACTAACTCTGATGATGCAGCATTAATGTGCTGATAACGAAATATTTAAATTTGAGGTATGTATAACTGAAATATCTGACCTAGCATGTGTAATTCATGAACTAATAACTAGGATTCTGAGTTTATATATGAATCTGGGCATAAACGATACTACAACTTGATAATCTGATTAGGAACATTAAAGTAACTAATCCATAAGAATCTACTAAAATTCTAGAAAACCTAGGTCTAGATAATCTGAAGGGAATCAAGAATCTGACTGAAATCTAGGGACCTAATGTGTGAAAGGAACCCACTAGTGAAATCCCACATACCTGGTGACGAATTCCACAGAGAAATCTTTCGATTTTGGGCTGGAACTGATGAAAATATTGCTGCATTTTGGAACTAGGACTGGTCAACTTCTTCTACTCTACGTTGCTCTAAGTTTGATGATTTTTTGGTGAATAATTGATTAGGGTAAGTTCTAATTAGTTTAATAGGCTAAAACTGACCAAAACCATGTAGTTTAGTGGTTAAACGACATAGTTTAGGGGTCCGACGCATAAGGAAAAGACCAAACACCCCCTGACTTAAAATATGTTGAAGCTACCGATGGAATGATCGATGGTCCATGGACAAATCCATGATCCCTCCTATAAATCCGTTAATCGACTTCAGAGAATGGTTTCTCGGAGGTCCTGAGGGTCTCGACCTACGGACTGATCAATGATCTGTTGACTTATCCACGATCCGTCCTGTTAGTCCGTTAATCGACTTCAGAGGATGGATTTTGGGGCGTCATGAGGGTCTCGACCTACGAATTGGTAGACGATTCATCGACTGATCCACGATCCATCTTGTTAGTCCATCAACCGACTTCAGAGGATGGGTTTTGGGAGGGCTGCAGGTGGCCATCAACAGACCACCAGGATGGACCATTGGTGGCAACCGTGGGTTGCACCTACAACTTCTGGAAATCTGTTGGTTTAGCTTGTTTTTGAATACGGGGTGTTACATTATCTCTCCCTTGGGAACGTTCATTCTCGAATTAAGAATAAATTAGCTGAATAGGGAGAGAAAGAACTGCAAACCCTACCACTAGTTTCTAGAAACTGATTTCGGACTGAACTAATTTCCAAGAACAAGCAAATACGCTGAAAATACAGGTACAAACTGAAGGAACAAGATACTAAGACTGAAGCTACACATGGTGACTCAAAATGAAGAGGAACTATTACCTCAAGTTGGAATAGGATCGAAAGGAAAGAGATGAGGATACTTGGCCTTCATGGATGCTTCTGCTTCCCAAGTAGCTCCCTCAACGGACTGACTTCTCCACGAAACCTTAAATGAAGCAATTTCTTTGTTTCTCAACCATCGAACCCAACGATCAAGGATTTTGTAATACCCCTGAAACTAGTAAGTTGAACTGGAGAGTTCTATTGCTTTTCGTAAGAGTTTTGGAGTGCTTTATAAAGATTAAAAGTCGTAAAAATGATTCCCATAATTAGAATAGGGGTTTAAGGGTTAGGGCGTCAAGATATGAACCCCCAATGACCACCCAAGGGGTCCTTGAGGAGGATCTCAAAACAGCCCTACAAGTTGTCAAAAACAGGACATCTACGGATGCCATCTACTGGCCGTAGATGGACCCACGCCCCATAGGTTGGGGTCGTGGGTAAAATCCTGTTATGGCCTGAAAAAATTAAGGTGCAGACTTCACCTAAGGATGTGCAGCACGTCCAGTAGCTCCATCCACGGTCCGTGGGTAGAGGAGGCGTAGGTCATGGCAGATTTTCAATTTTAATTTTTAGGTAGGGGTTTGGGGGTTACGTCATTAATTAATTAGGGGTTAAGGTAGGTCGGTTAGTTAGTTATTTAGCCACATATATAAGCTTAATAGACCCCTAAGCTAAATCAATTAACCAATTCTTCATAGAACCCAAATCATAACTATATCCCCCCACCCCTCCCTCCCCAAGAAAATCCTCTCTCTAGAAGTGAAGAAGAAAAAGATAAAGGGCAGAAACCTAGGTCGAAATTCCTCCATATTTTCAACCTTTTTCTATGATTTGAATCAAGATATGTTATCTTATTCATGTATGGGTTCTTCTCCCATAGAGCCCCCTTAGGTTTCCTCCAATAGTGATGTCAAAAACCCAATTCTAACTAGGGTTCTTCTTACATTGTGGGTAGGGCTTAGGTATGATTCCAATCTAGTGGATAATACCTAATTATGATTGTATTAACATTGAATTATGATATTATGATGAATTCATGTGATTTCTGTGGTAAACTCTAGTCTATTTGATAAATGTGATATTTTGTAGGTTTATGCCATTAGAGGTGAAATTGAAGGTTCATAGGTGATCTTCTTAAATCAATGTTATATGTAGTAATTGTTCAAGGTTAGGATCATATAATCATGAATTGAACTAGACTTTATTCAATATGAAGGATCTTGACTTGTAAGGTTAAAATTGAACTTTTATGGTGAATTATTACTAGAATCACCTAGTAATTAAGAATGTGATTAAAATACCTTGAAATCTAGGTATGAATGAAGGTAGTAAGAAGAAAAGTTGGAGTGTAGGGCTTGTAGTCATGAATGTTGATCACTAGGGCTTGATAGAAAAGCTAATATGACTAACTATAGATGCCAAGGCTTTGAGAGTAGAATCTACATATGAATAGAAGGATAATGAATAGAAGTGTGATGAAATGCCCTTATCTACCAAATTCACCTTATAAATAATAAATGGTAGAAAGTGATAGAATCATTTGAGTCATGATGATATCCTTGTCTAATGTAGAATTCTAGACATGATATTAGGCATGAGTATAAGCTTGGCATGAAAGGGGTTCTCACTTAGTAATGGTTCTAGGGTTTTAGGACAAATCCAATGTGATGAACTTCTAATCTAAGTCTTTGATAGTGAAGTCTAAAGGAGAATAGAAGCTTAATGGGAAAAGTTAGGGTAAAATATCTTTACCTACTTAATATACCTCATATATTGCTTGGACACACAAAGTGATAGAATTACATGGGTTAGGAGGATATCCGTGTCTAGTGCTTGAACCCTAGGAGGGATGATTGAAAGTAAGAATTGAACCTCAAGGAGGTGAAGTAGGGGATTAGACTTGTAGTAATTGAACTACTTATGTATATCCATGTCTAATGTATTTATTCTAAATGTGTTGATTTAATATGAGTTTTGACCTTAGAAAGAGGAAAGACATGGTAGTGTGCATGTTGTAGGAAGTTTAGTACATGCTTTAGAGACACTTTGAGAGTAAAGTGAATGTGCTCATGACCTATTTGTAGTATTGTTTAAAGGTTAATTCCATATACACACTTCGGCATAAATATGATAGGAGGTGAAAGGTTTGTCACCTAAAAGTGGTTCTAAGGCTGAAGACTCGTCTCCGCTAATGAATCTATGATCTTTAGTATGAGTTAAGTGGATTGAGTGTCAAGACACCCTTCCCTAATTATCACTTAAGTCAAGACTTAATGTGAACTAAATGGGTCCTAATGCCTACCACCGAGTGGATATTGACAAAGAGATGGAAACTCCTCCGCTAGTAGAGGGTGGGTTTCTAGAAGAAGTGTCATGAGATGGAAGCTCCTCTATTAGTAGAGGGAGGGATTCTAGAAGAAATCTCCTTATCCCATAACTATGTGCCCACATAGGTTACTTGCTATTTAGTTTCACCCAAGCTAAGAGTAGAGTTCTACCCTTAACAAGTACAACAACTCCTTTACGGTGTGGGGTAGACACCGGATTCCATGTTAGCTAACATGGTCTATGTCGGTTAAAGCTTATGTCCCAAATAGTGTAGTAGTATATATAAGAATATGAGTTGTGGACTATGGTACTTGAGAAGCTTCACTTATTATGGGTAAGAGTATGGGATCTTACCTATGCATTGCACAAGTACACTTTAAAGGTATCCATGGTATGTTCCTTTTATGTTTTTGGTGGTTTATGCTTAAGATGCATGTTTAGTTTGAGTTGTTAGATTTCATGACATGATTGATTAAAGGTGATAGTTCCCTTTTCTATGTGCAGTGAGCTATTAATGAGGCCTAAAAAGGGACTAGCCCCTAACTAAATAACTTGAGTAGGATGATTTAAGGTTAGTCAAGGAAGTGTTCTTTTGGGTTTTATATAGAGATAGGAATGTGCTATAGTTTCTTTCCTTGTTAGTATTGACTAGAAGTGATAGATTCCCTTGGTCATGAGAGTTAAACTAGAGTATGAGATCCTATGGTGATTAGTGTGATGGCCTAAGGTCGTCCTTAGTGTAAGTACGGTTATAGGATCTTACTCATACATTGCACAAGTATGACTCGAAGCTACTTATGAAAACCTAAGACTTGACTAGATATGTATAGGCTATGATTAAGATGACAAAAAAGGGATACTTGGCTTGGGTGGCATTATGGGATGCTATTTATGCTTTGCACATGTATGCTTTTGAGGTTACTTGAGAATAGTTTAATTATGGTATAGAAGACTAAGAGTCAAATTATGCGTATATGATGCTTATGTTGGAGACTTTGCTTATTATGATTATGTTATTGTCTCTTCTGCTTATGGTTTATGTTTCGTGAAGGATTTCATATGATTTTGGATTATGTCTTATATTGACTAACCCTTGTCTTATTTTCTTATGATTATGCTACCTAACATATTTAGTACATTTTGTACTAACGCTTACTTTTCCTACATTCTAATCAAATGTTGGGTTTGGAGACTTGAGTGTTATTTTGGAGATAAGTTTCTAAGGAGATAAGGAGTTGAAGATCTAGGTGAGTCCTCATAGCTTCGAGGACAACATCCACCATTTCTTTTATGTCTTTTATTTTCATGTTGAGACTATTGTACGTACTGTGTCCCAAGAGCTTTATTCTAAATGTTTTATGATACGATCAAATTACACCTCCCTAAAGAAGCATAAGCGATCGTTATCAAGTAAAGAACCCAACTCGTAGGTTGGGGTCGATCCCACGAGGAAAATAGTTTAGACTTCACTTTAACCAACAATTATAATCGTTTGGTCAAATTACTTCCAGAAATAAGTAATTAAAGGGGGGGGGGGGATTTGTGCAAAAAATTGTAAAAATTCAGTAAGTAATCAGTAAACAAAAGTCAATTTCGGTTGTTATCAAGATGAGAGAATTGACTAGGGTATACGTGTTCCCCACAAGCTCATAACGCAGTAATCCTAGTAATAGCAATCCTTTCCTAGTGTACTACATGCAAAGTGATAAGTTAGGTATCTCTAAATCCTTGGTCCGACATCTAGAGAACTTCACCCTGCACCTTCGCCCGGCTACGTGTGTATAATTTACTAACCCTTACCTTTACCTCATATTAGACATCACATCGATGTTTGTCTTAGTTATTACTTCACAACAATTGACACTAGCCTATTAGATAGTATCGCACTAAATCTATGCTGATAAATTTTTTCTTGTTGATTACCTCATTGGTCCAACAAGTAGCAACAAGGCGAGTTCTAATGCGTGCACTCGTTAAAAAGACTTCTAAACGAAGGAATTATCAATGCATGCAACAACACTATTCAAGAATTGCTTTGTTACTATTCATACTTTGTTAATTGCTCATGCTTCCCACAACCGTAGTTATGGAGTTTAATTACCCATAATCATATGAACACTATTCATTGTTTTAGATGAAAGAATTATGAACTTACGTAAGAAGAGTAATAAACCCAAAAATTCAACTTGACTTGCAACACCAAAATCTTCCAAACGAACTCAGGAAATTAAGAATTGCTAATGTTGCAAGTTAATCTCCCAAGTCAAGAACTAGAATAAAAGTAATAAAATCTCCCCCCAAAATCGAGGTTTACATGCCCTATTTATAGAAAACAAGTCCTAAATTAAAAGGGAAACAAACATCAGCCAGGACTTAGAAAATATTTCAGCTTCCAAAAATTAGCTTATCTGAAGTAAACGACGGACCACCAGTACAGACCGTAGATCGATCTACAGTCCATCAATTCATCTCCTTCCGCACTTAGAATCTTCACAAATCAGGTACTGGAACTCTCGTAGTATCATTTTACGGATCAGCAGTACGGTCCGTAGATCAATCTACGGACCGTCTATGGCCACCGTGGTTCCACACTTGGTCTGATTTTCCTGATTTTCCTTCCATGTCTTACCTGCTGATCAACGGTCACAATCTACAGAGCGTTAATAGACCTACGATCCATAGATAGCCTCCGTAGATTCCTTGTTCTACATTTCTTTTAGTTGTATGTTTACTTCCGCGCCTAAATATCTTTCCTGCAAAACATGATAAAAACACATTAAAACCAATACAGAAAGGCCCTAGACACACACAACTCTTAAGTGAAATGTATTAAAAATATTGTAAACTCACGGTATATCAACACCCTCAACTTAAACTCGTTGTTTGTCCTCAAGCGACGCACTAAGACTTTAAACGATACTTATATAGAAGCAAGCATTTTAAGCACAACCAATCACATGGCTCTCTATCCCGACTCTCTTTTCTGGTGCAAAACATATTCTCTTAGACTCGACAAGCTAATTCATGCGGATCAAAATATGACAAAGTTCGACCAACCAACACACAACATACACTTTTTCACTATCACCAAGGTACAAACTTTCCGACAATGTAACGATTGACCTTACTTCAAACGAAATCCCTTTTTCACACAATGAATATGAATTTGAGTACAAGGATTCCTTCAACACTAACACTCATCAAACTTTTTTCATACCTATTTTTTTTCTTCGATTTCTTCTTTCATAGCTACCCTCAACTTATGGATTTTTCATTGGTTGAGGTACACAATATCCGATGTAGAATCAGGGCCAACATTGAGGTTACCCTTTACATTAGCCACCTTCAACTTAGGCTTTTGGCCTAAGTCGAGGTGCACATTTCCAAGGAGGGACTGGGGCCAACATAGTAGATTATGGAAGGTGAGTTAGAGGTTTAGAAATAAATGGTCTAATTTAGGCTCAAAGTATTTGGATCAAAGGGAGCATTTATTTCATTTTGTTGGATTCTTTTTTTTTAGGAAATATGTGGACTTATCAGAACAAGGGTGTATGATCACTTCCTAGCCTCTAAAGTAAATTGTCTTAGCAGGACTAACCGGGCAAGTTCTAGATTGGCACAAAAACTGTTTGAACAATCAACTATTCTCACACACTCTTGGCACATAGTTTCATTATTACATTACTTAGTTCAAGTTTTAGCTTAAGTCATGCCATCAAGTTGGTTCATTATCATGTCATACTCAGAGCCGACACATTCAACTTATCTTAGACTACAAATTCTAGGACATAACATGTAATTTGGACGAGTATCATTTTTCATAAGCCATCATGCTTCATTCTTTTTCATGTTTCTACACATACGATCCTAGCACATGCCGGTTCAACAGAAATTAAACAATCTCTCGAGGGAAAAACTACAGGCAAGAAAACCCTAAGAGAAGATTATGAGTTGGGTTACTCAGACTTCACCCTATCACTCACCATCCATTTACCCCACCCCCAACAAAAAATAGATGCGATTGTTCCCAATGCATACAAAAATAGTAAAAGATAATGGATTGGGTGAAGAAAACATGTGGCACATAGCGCCGAAGACTCATCGACAAGCGGTGGGTCCAGTTTCTTAGGGCCCGCTAAATTATCACTCGGGTCACCCTCAGTAGTGCCCCCATCAACAATGACAGCACCATCAGTAGTGATGTATGTCACTCCAATTGCACCCTCAGTGGTGCTCACATCACTCCTCACGGGCATAGAACTCAGCGCCCCAGCAATCATCTCACGGGCCCTCTACTGCCTCAGCTACTCATCTATTATAGAGGCGTTATGTGCCTTCTTCTCCTACATATGCTACCTTTTTCTAGCCTTTTCCTCCTCCGTGAGCTCAGTTTTGTGACTAGATCGGTGTCTCTTACCGCTGGCACGTGCAGGCTCGGGCTGCTCCTCCGCATCATCTCCACTGAATAGTGCACCCAGGACTATATCATCGCCTAATGCATAGGGTGCAGCCTGTGGCTCAATAGCTGGTGTAGCCAGGATGGCGTCAACATCGGTTTGGAGAGTAGCTAGCTCGGTCTGAAAGGAGGACATATCATTAGTGGGAGCTGGCCTCTCTAGAACTCTCAACTCGAAGGCATAGAGCCTCTTATGAACTGTTTGGACCTTATGATCCGTTTTCGCCTCCATCCTCTTTTCTACTCTCTCTTCGAACACAACAATCAACTTCTGGATCCAGGGCTTAATATGGTGCAGCAAGGTGGCCATCTGAGCCTCTAAGTTCTGGACTCGAACCAATGGTATAACATTGGCTCCCGAAGGCGGGGTGGCTCTAGATGAGCTGGGGACCTGACTAGCGGCCTGAGAAGAGGAGGCTGGGGCATCATCAGTGTGGACTGGAGGGGTAGGCTCATCACCCTGCATCTGCTCCACAACATCTACTAAATCAGTACCCAATGGCACATCGATCCGCGGCCCTATGTAAAATGCTGCCACATTCGCCTCGTCCCGAATCAAGCCAACATCTAAGGTCCATGTAGGATGGATCAACCTATCACAGTTCTAGATCAGCCCTCCAGAGTTCCTACACAATTGAAAAATTAAACATGGAAAGGGTATGTAGTGGAGGTCTTGAATGCCCTCTCGTGAATTTCTGCCAGCAGCATGCGGGCAAAGTCAATCTCCAATCTTGCCACTAATGATGAAACCATGACGGCTCTGTCCCATGTGAGTTGGTTGTCAGGTTTTGTAGGCGACACCCTGTTACGCACCAACAATAAGAAGAACTTGGCCACAAAATTTAATGTGGCCTTTCGGATACCCAACCGTGGTACGGTAACTCACTCTGCACGCTCGCCATATGTAACAATGTATTTATCCAACCACAGTATAACAGCCTCCCTCTGCCCTGCATTACGCGTGAAGGCTCCACTACTCACAACACCCCATTTGTAATCAGATTCGACTATGTTGAGAGCCCAAGTGTGATCAGGACCAGGGCCATAGAGGAATCGGCCAATGGTTGCATATGATATGTCTACTGGAAAACCTCTAACCATAGTAGAAGTGATAGGGTCCTGGGCAATGGGCTTGGACCTCTTGTCAATCGAACCTCGGAGAGTGGCAGCATAAGAGGCATAGAACTCCCGCATAATCTCCTTACTATAAGTCCTAAGGTCTCGAGCCATCCAGTCGCACTTGTGAAGCTGAAAGAGCTGGTGGATGTCGGGGATAGTGCGTAAGCTCTCCGTGATGACTCTTCTTTCTTCAGTAATAAGTCGGGCCATCTTCTCTTTCTCATTCAACATTCTGGCATCTCGGTAGATTTGCCATTGCCCCTCAACACACCATCTGTTTGTCTCCCCAACCACCGGATCAGGGTCATAACTTCGTGGCGCCTGGACTTCTCCTGAACTGGTGGCCTCATCAGATGAGGCAGCACATGGATGATTTCACCCATATGTTTGCCCTTATTTTCCATTCAACATTTGCTTTAGCTCACTCAAGATAAAAAAGGTCTTTAAAGAAAATGAACTCGACTCTACTATTTCTGAACTCAGGTGCTCAAGTTTTAAATCAAGTTTTAGAAAAATCTGTAAAGACTTCTCAGATTAAAGTTCATGCCGATTTATGGACGTGAACGACTCAATTCAAGGTTTTCAATAACCATACATAAAACTCAATACTCGAGACTCAACAACTCAGAACTCAAGAACTATAACAAATATACTTGTTTCAAGAATACTCAACTAGAGGGTTCATGCGGAATTATGGGCATGAACAATCTCAACTCAAGGACTTCATAATACTACTTCATCTCAACAATGTTTGACTTATAAGGTTCATGCTGAATTATGGGCATGAATGATGTGAGGCTAAAAATACATATTTTTAATCATTATTTCTTCACATTTATTATTCATATTTGTCCTTTTTGAGCATGAATTTTATGGATTGTACTAAATTGTATATTTTATTTGTAGGATTAAATTGGTGGGAAAATGAGAAAGTTTAGAACTAAAATGAATTAAAGATGAAAGGTTGAAGAAGGAAACCAAATAGACAGCTTAATGGATTAAATTGAATAAAATAATATATTTATGTATATAAGGAAAGGCTGCAATTGAAAATTTTCAATTTGCGTACTATTGTTGCCATGTGTCAGCAGCTGGAAGGCTCGTCTTATTATGGAAGGCAGCGCAACAAATAAATTCCAGAAAATGTGGACAGCTTCACGAAAAAAGAAAAAAAAAGTAAATCCAATTCCTTTTGATTTTGGATTCCTAATTTAATTTGGACTCAATTATTTTATTTAGGGTTTTTCATATCTATAAATAGTCCATAAAAATAATTATTTGAAGGGAGAGAACTAAGATACAAGACACAACATAAATTCTCTTCTAGCTTAGGAACTTTGGGAAGAGCCGCCGTGAAGGCCGGAGAATTGTTGTTTATTCTTTCTTCTCCTTTATTATTTATTTGTATTCGTGATTAATAAAAGATAGTTTAGCTATTGTTCTTAACTTTTTATGATTAACACAAGCATATTTATTTTAATAAATTTTGATTGTGTTTTTGAGATAATGAGTAGCTAACTTTCACAACTAGGTTTGTGGGAACCATGAGCGATTAACAAAGTATAAATAGTAAATAAGCAATTTTTGAATAGTGTTTTGCATGCATTGATAATTATTTTGTTTAGAAGTCTTTTTAACGAGTGCACGCGTTAGAACTTGCCTTCTTGCTACTTGCCAGACCAAGGAGGTAATCAACAAGAAAATAATTATCAACATAGATTTAGTGTGATACTATTTAATAGGCTAGTGTCGATTGGTACAAAGTAATAACTAAGCCAAACATCGATTATGATGTCTAATATGAGGTAAAGGTAAGGGTTAGTAAATTATACACACGTAGCCGGACCAAGGTGCGGGGTGAAATTCTCTAGATGCCGGACCAAGGATTTAGAGATACCTAACTTATCATTTTGCATGTAATACACTAGAAAATGATTACTATTATTAAGATTACTGCGTTATGAGCTTATGGGGAACACATTCCTAGTTACTTTTAATAATCTGAATATAAATAAATACTTAGTTCAAAGCTATATTTTTATTGTTTTTATTTTATTTCAATTTAAATCCCCCATTTTTCTATAACGACTATCGAGTTAAATGTTTGCTATTGACAATATTCTTCCATATTCTCTGTGGGATCGACCCCGACTCATAGTTGGGTAAATATATTCCATACGATCGTTTATATTTCTTTTCAAGAAGTATATTTGAACGTTATCAAAAATGGCGCCGCTGCCGGGGAATATGACTTAGCAATTGTCTTTAGTATTTATTTTGACTTGTAGTCCTTTTATTTGTTTTTTTTATTTGTTTTAATTTACTTTTCTTTATTATATGTTTTACTCTTCTTGAGATGTCATCTGAAAAAAGTATGTAGTGTTAAGTGTTCTTGCAATTTTTGTACTTCTGACATTATGGATTCTTATAAGCTAATTTTTTCTCAACAAAATAAGTTGTGTGGGGACATAGAAGATTTATTGATATTGTGCTATAAATTAATATTTAAGTGCATGATTAATGAAGATAAAAGATTAAATCATATGACACCCAGCAATTTAGTAATAATATGTGTGAGGAAGAAAAAATACTTATAAGTCAACTTGAAGAGCTAAAGGTTGAGGGTCAATTGCTTGATCATACTTTTATTGATGTTGTCACTGTTGAGAAGAGTGCCCTAGAGTTATGTAATGAAGTAGATAATATTATTTTTAAAAACTCTAGTATGTGTAAATATGAGGGTGTAAATAATAAAATAATTCATAAGTTAGGGCGCACTAGACCTCATTCCAATCATTTTTCCACATTATGTTTAGATGATGAGAAATTAATCGAGCCATCTGAGCCTATAGAAGAGTGTATGGAGGAGGAAAATTGTGTCTATATTCTTGAATTTATTGTTCCAATATCGGAGAATTACATTCCTCACTTAGGATCCAAGAAATGCACAATGCGATATCTATTGCTTGGGACCTTTATTTTCGTACCACCACCACTTGAACTTAATAGAAAAATTGATGCAAAATTAGGGGTGCAATTCATATCTTCAAAGTGGAAGGAAAAATAGTAACATTGATGGTGTCGTGCCGCGACGTTAAATTAAGCGCTTATTGGGAGGCAACCCAATAGTAGTGTAACTTCTTCTTTTATTTTATTTTTATTTTGTTAGTATCATTTTTTTACTTTTCGTGTTTTTGCAGATTAGGGGAAGCCAGAGTAAAAAAAAAATTGAAGGAAAGGAGCATGTTTGAGCTTAAGTGTGGGGTGACGACCCTTGATGCAAGGAGAGAATTAAAACATGTTGTTAGCTAGGCCATAGAGGGTCCAAGGGAGTATTTCTCACCCTTCTTATTCTTCTTTTCTTTTCTATAAATTGCTTTGGGGACAAAGCATGATTTTAAGTGTGGGGTGGAGGAATGATTCCTGGTTTTTACTTTTTTTTTTGAGATTTTTTTGAGATGGTTTCCTTGGCTTTTGTTTTAGGTTCTTTTCTTGAGGATAGTCCCTTTGAACCGAGTGTCTTTTATTTTTTTATTTTTTTAGGAATAATTTTTTTTTTAATTATTTTTTTTGGAAAGAAAAGAGAAAAAACCCTTTTGAGTTGTGTGATACTTACTATTTGGGCCTAATTTTTGAGTAGTACTTTCTTGTGAATGCTTGATTAAAAAAAATCCAAACTCTTTGACATCTAAGCTCATGGTTGTGACTTTGAATATAGCTTATTTTATTTTGTAGTTTGTTATGATCTTGTCTCTCTTAGAAGTGGAATTGATCCATCTTGATTGATACTTGTGCCATGTGTGGTGAGATTTTGTTTATTACATGTTTTGCATCTTAGTCTAGAACTTACCCTGCATGTTATTGAAGCGAAATAAAAAGTGTTGCTTTGTTTAGGAGATGATAATAGGCTTTATTTGCTTTGTCTGGTAAATTTTAGCCTTTTCAGATATTTTATCACTAGTTAGCCCTTTTGGGCCTGTAGCCTTTTATTCGTAGCCATATTTTGCCCTTGACTATTTTGTTAAATCCCTAGTTTTTGCACCTTGCTTCCTTGAGCATTATAACATAGACTTATTCTAATTATTAATTTTGAGGAAAAGGGATGATTGAGTGAAAATGTAATCAATGATAGCTACAAAGTGCTTAAAAGTCCTCTTTGAAAGAATGTGATATGAAAAAAAAAAAAAAAAAAAGAATGTGACATAAAAAAAAAGAAAAAAAAAGAGTTACCTTGATGATGGCCCTGGTCCTTCCAAGGACATCGTGCACCTTAACGCATGTAAAATACGTAAGTTGAGGGTGGCTATTATCAAGGAAAACTAAAAAAAATTATTGAAACATTCTTGAGATGATGATAATTACTTGTGAAATAATTGTTGAAGAGAGGGCGGAAAATAAAGAGAAGAAAATAATGGGTGATGAACTCTAAAATTGCAAAGTGCTTAAGGAAGTGTAAGTCACTATTATATAGTTTCCCTACCCGTCCCCTAGCCTACATTACAACCCGTTAAAGTCATATTTGATTCTATTCAAACATGTTTAATTAGTGGAGATGTACATAATGGGCAAGCATATGGTTCTTTGAGCATACATGTGAATTTTCTTTGTGAGTGTGAGAGTGTTCGTTGATGCTAAGTCCTTAATTTATATTCAATCTTTTGATTTGAGTGTGTGGACTATTTCTTCTTGTGAGGGCACTTGTTTCATGATACATAGGTGATTTTATTAACTTTCTTTGATGAGAGTAGGTGAGCAAACTTAAATTTGATGAGTTCAAAGTCCTTCCTTGAGGTTAGAAGATTAGGAGGTTTGTTGTTTATTTAGATAACTTGCATAATGATTGAGAAATCTACTTGATGTTTTGAAATTGGTATATGGCCTAATTGTTTGTATTAACCAAAGCGATGACATTGCTAGTGTGATTTTTTTTGGGATGAGTTTTAATGTTTGCTCGAGGACGAACAAAAGTTTAAGTGTGGGGTGTTGATGTGAGGCTAAAAATACATATTTTTAATAATTGTTTCCTCACATTTATTATTTATATTTGTCCTTTTTGAGCATGAATTTTATGGATTGTACTAAATTGTATATTTTATTTGTAGGATTAAATTGGTGGGAAAATGAGGAAGTTTAGAGCTAAAACGAATTAAAGATGGAAGGTTGAATAAGGAAACCAAACAGACAGTTTAATGGATTAAATTGAATAAAATAAAATATTTATGTATATAAGGAAAGGATGCAATTGAAAATTTTCAATTTGCGTACTATTGTTGTCACGTGTCAGCAGCTGGATGACTCATCTTATTATGGAAGGCAGCGCAACAAATAAATTCCAGAAAACGTGGACAGCTTCACGAAAAAAAAAAGGAAATCCAATTCCTTTTGGTTTTGGATTCCTAATTTAATTTGGACTCAATTATTTTATTTAGGGTTTTCTACATCTATAAATAGTCCATATAAATAATTATTTGAAGGGAGAGAACTAAGATACAAGACACAACATAAATTTTCTTCTAGCTTAGGAACTTTGGGAAGAGCCGCCGTGGAGGCCGGAGAATTGTGGTTTATTCTTTCTTCTCCTTTATTATTTATTTGTATTCGTGATTAATAAAAGATAGTTTAGCTATT
>JAJOOS010010684.1:0-14386 GCA_029582725.1 Solanum chiquidenum
GTTTTTTTTTTGCATTTACAAGTTTTAGATATCAACTGACATCTATGCCCTTCAAGTTTGAGTGTGCACATACTTTAACATGTATAAAGTTGAACAAGTAGATGCACGTATTCTACGTAATACAATACATGTAAGAAGCCACATAAGATGCCGTGCAGGACGTGAATTGGTACATAGGACGCTAAATAGGACGTGTGTGTCTACTTGTTCAACTCTATACAAGTTTAAGAGTCTACTTGTGATTTGTAAACTTGGAAGGCATATATGCTGCTAAGTGAGATGACATGTTTATGTATTATTCTAGTTTTGTTACCTATCTTTTTTACTTTGGCTAGGCATCTAAAGACATCTTTTGACTTTATTTTGATCACTAAAGACATCTTCTGACCTTATTCTGCTTTGATCCTCCAAAATTGCAGGGGGTGGGGAGGGGTGCTCTTTTTTTGTTTTGTTTTAGTTTTGGATATGTTGTTTATTCACTAAGACTAAAAAGGGGAAAGATTGATGGTTATCTTTTCTAGAAGCAAAAACTGAATAATCAACATGTTTATGGGGTTTGAAACTTGGAAGCACAAGAAACTGACAAAATTGTGTAGAAGCTTAAAATTTTCATCACTGACGTACTTAGATGAGCTTGAATAGAGCGATATAAACAATAACTAACTCTAACTTAGGGATCAAGATTTGAGGCGTAGCGTTTTTCTTCTAATTTTTTTTTACCTTAATACAATATGGATAGTAAGACAGATTACTTGACTGAATGAATGCAGTGTGTTCACAATGTGTTGCTGCTTCTGTTGCTACGAGACCTGCGAGTGCTGTCTGGACATGCTCTGCTGCTGTACTTGATGTCCCTCCTAGCCATGACAATCCTGTGTTAAGCTAAAAATGGAATTTGTTTCCCTGTTTTCTCACACTATGTTTCTTCCACGTCTCTTTTGTTACCTCCCACTGTGTGTTTGACAACTGTGAAGTTGAATAAACTTGTGCTTCAAGTCATTTTCTATTGAAATCTTTTTTTTTTCTTTCAACGTAGAACATTTTATGGTATCTGTTTGTTTGGTGTGAGTATAAAAATTCTCCATTTCCATGGAACATGAACTCTGTCATACCAAACACACCAGAGTTGCTCTCCTGTTCTTAAACTAGATAAATAGCTAGAGCAAAGAAGTTATAAAACAGAAAATATAGTTCCCTTTTGGGCTACTTACAGCTTAGAGTTAGGTCTTTGGCATATTTGCATAAAATATAAGGCACATTACCAGAGAGGGTTTATGGTCAAAAGATAGGCTCAATAAACACCAAGTCAAAAGAAAGACACTCGAACAACAACAAAATAATACCTTCACATATGGCTTGATTTACAGTATTAAACTTGAAATACAACTGAAGACACACTCAGGTGGAAAGAACGCTTGTGAGGGTTTAATTTTTGCACAAAATCAATCGAGGATCTAAATTAAACAATGAAACTCGAGCAAAATTTTGTTCAAACATTCACATGTGGCTTAATTTATAATAGTACATTTGAATGTACAATTGAAGACATCCTCAGGAGGAAATGATGCTTGCGAAGATTATTATGATCTTTGCATAATAATCTATCAAGGATCAAAAGTAACTCCATTACTGCAGATTTAACTTAGCAACCGAGGATGGGATTTCTCCCTTCATCAATATCAATGAGAAGAACATGCTCCGGATCTGAGCCAGAAGGTCCTTCTGAGTACAGTGTGGGAAGATAAGCCTTGTATGCTGGCAAGTAGCGGGATACAAAGTCCTTCACCTGTGAAAAGTGGAACAAAATAAAAAATTGGAAAACGTTCCTCTAAAGCATTAACTGATGGTTTTCATTTCTTTTGTGAGAAAGAATACACAAAAGTTTTACCTCCTCATCAGTCATCCCAGCCTTCCCGTCAGCTCTCATTGCAATCTCCGCCTAAGAACATCCCACTAGACTATTTAAACAAATCGCACAAGAATAAATATGGAGCAAAATGCAGATGATATCACATAACGAACCTGCAAACGCCATTGGTAGACATAACTGGGGTCTTGAATCTTGATGACAATCCATGACTTGACAAACTTATGCCATGCATCATAATAAGTTTCTAAGTTCTTGTTGACCGTCTCTAGCTGCGATTTCTAAAGTTTCAATGATCCAAGAAGATAGATCAAAATAAAAGGCACAAACATCCAGAGAGAGTCTAGTATTTGAACCTGTGGATCAACAGCTTTGACAACTTCAGGTGGAAGGGGTTTGAAACCAAGCATCCAACCTTCAAACAGAATTACCTAATATCCAAAGTACTGACAATGACGTGAGGCAATCTTACCATTTCGCTTGAGTTGGATCTATGAGAAAAGTTGTGTTTTTACAGAAGGGAACATGATGCTGACATTCTCACATTTTATATCATTTTAGAATTTTAACGTTTACTTTGTGGAAATGATAGAATTGGGTCGCTCTTTGAATCATTAAACATTAGCTGAACAGAAAACCACTAATTGCCTGCTCAAAATAAAAACAACTTCCTACCGGTAGAGGCCCTTCAACCTCTGGCCATTCGGAGGGATCAGCTCTGTCACCTCTACCGCTGTAAGCAGACTGGAAATAGAGTTTCAGAATAAGTAACACATAATATTAATAACCCACTGAGACTTAAATGTTAACTAGCCACTCTTACTTACTTTATCATATCTAGGAAGCTTCATCTTCACACCTGGATGGAGTTGAATATTAGTTAAGCATATAGATGCAGTGCCTAATTGAAAAGTAGCACAAGCTAAAAAGGTGCATTCACCTTCTTTTGTCAATTTACTTAGTGCTGTCAGTGTCTCAACAGACAATGGAAGATCATGGCTTCCAGCATTTCCACGAAACTGAAGTGAAGATGAAATTTTTTTTTTAATTTTTTTTGAGAAAAGAAGAAGTGAAATTCGTCACTTTCTACCTCCAAAAGCAAGTTCCCTGGGTTGCTGTCTCTTAGTTTCGCCTAAAACCACATAATGTGTCAGCATTGGTGATAATACACAGACAGAAACTAGCAAGCAGCAAACTCGTGAAACATTTACCTGTTCTTCTGCTGTTAAGTAAAAATCATCAATGGATATTGTAGCAGCTCTCCTGATGTTATGTGTGAGCATAATGTTTGGTTATTTCTGTCCCACAGAGGAAGCAAAAACTCATGAAAGCAACTTACCTCCCTGTGATTTTAAAAAGATATTCTAATGCGAATACTAGCGTTGTCTTTCCACATCCTTGAGGCGCACTGAAGCCAATCTACATGCCAAGAATATATCTTGTCTTAGGTGTATTTATGTCTAGCTTTTCTAATCAGACCAGCATGATATTGACCTTAATGGAAATCAAACACACAAGAACCAAGTGAATAATAAAAATGTGTCTACCACCAATGGAGGGATTTCTTCTTCTTCTTTGAACTTGGAACTATGCTGCGAAATTTCCTGTTCACACCACAAGAAGACTGGAATATAGTAGTGGTAGATTCGAATTTTTTGGGCCTCGTTGAGAGCCAACTGGTTGAGCTGAAACAATCTACAAAGCCGTAACCCATACTCTATCCACTTGTCAATGGACTCAGCCACCTTTTCTGACGTTAGACCTATCTTACTGATGAGGGGGCCTGAGCATATGAACTCATAAAGATCGTCCACAGAAGAAACTTGTGCTAGTTCTTTTGAAGACACAGCATTCAATGAACCTTGCTTCCTTCCATTAGGGGAAAAATTATCACAAGAAGCAGATTTATCTTGCAACCATGAATATCCACTGCCTGCACAACCATGATCAGCCATGAATGCAAAAGGGTGAAAGAACATGACAGGGCAGCATTTTCACGGAAGTAACACTAATGGTCATCAACTGACACAATAAATAAACCATATAGATTACAAGAAGTAAAAAAGCAAGATCCACGGTATACAGTTAGCTATGCATCTTTTAAGGATTCACTTTGTAGCAAAACTTGCATCTAGGCTTACGCCTTGTGTTTGTCTTTCATCTCATAAAGTAAAAATTGAATTTCCAAAACCTATCACAAATTTTGTATATGGATTTGAAATTTGAAGAATAACCTTCATTCAAAGTTGATTCCTTTCATTTCAAAAGAAAAAAGGGAAACAAGAATAACCTTCAGAATTTTATTTAATACTTTGTTTGGTAGGATTTCCAGCATATGTATAACTAATACATACTCAATTTCAGTATTATAGAGTTATAACTACTACATAGCAAACCATGTTATTAGTAATACAAAGGCTATTAATATATGAATAAGCATGGTTAAAGACAAAGCTGCCCTTAAAACAACATTCCAAACAGTGGATAAAAAATAATCTCCGCATTACTAATACACCCTATTTTGGGGAATCTTAGTAGCTCAGTTGGTTGACTATCTAAACTTTCACTTTATTGGTGAGGGTTCAATGTTACTCGATTGCAGGAATTCGCAATGAACTCGAGGATCGAAGCACTGTTTCAGGAGTTTCTCAAGAAAACAGTTAGTAAGGAAGAAGAAGAATTGGGAGAGAGAGAGAAATCTGTATATTTCATATCTGATTGTAAAATGATTTGATTACAAGCTATATAGTAATTGAACTCTAAAACAGAATTTGTTACCAACTAACTGCTCTTAGCTAACTAAGTGCCTTTAACTAGCCAATGGAACTGTAACTAATCATGTATCATTCAATTTTTCCCACCCTGTAATCCCCTCCCCCATTTCCCCTTCCCCTACCCACGATCTTTTTGGAAAAGAAAAAAGAACATATTCAGTACTATTCTTATACACTCTGTCAAACCGACCAAAGCTAGGCGTAATCTGTTTAACCAAGTTAAAGTCACCTTATCTTAACAGGAATATTTCCAGTCCTATGAAAAAAACCCATTTTAGCAACTGCAAGATCGATCAACTTTATAAGCAGGTACAAAACATTTATGTCCAAGAACAGCTAATTATCTGCCAATTACAAGAATCTCGCAATATAAGTTCACACCCACTTCGAACAAGGAAACTCACAAAGAAATTATAGTACGAACCAAATTACAATAATTGAAAATTGAATTGAAGCAAAACAAAAGTAGAGCTGGAATTTAAAACCTGATGAATTGGAGAGGTGAGGCAACATTTGAGAGGATAAAGTTGGACGCTTTGCTCTTGGGTTTCCAGAAAGGGGAGAATTTGTCGACCCGATTTTCCAGCATTTGAAATCGCCGCAATTGTAAATATTATTAAAATCATAAAAATGTGGAAATCGTAAAGAATATGATAATGATGATGATGTGGATGAAGCTGACAGCTGCCATGGCGACGGAGTCTGAGATAATATATTCAATCCCGCCATTGTCGGCTCTCTCTCTCTCTTTCACATACACAGTGAGTGAGAGAAGTTCTCAGCAAGTGTGTGTGTGTTGCAGCTTTTTGTGGATACGTCAGTTACAAAACGATCGGTTAAGATTTGGCCAAAAGGAATCTGACCTGAAAGCAAAGCTGGATTTTTTTTATGGGGACCAAAAGAATGAGGAAAACAATAACTAACTAACATATCGAGATACGTTTAAAATCACAAGATTCAAATAATATTTTTCATAGGCTTTAGTACCAGGGACAAAATCTTTAGGGCCTGTTTGGAAGGCCACAATGGAATTGGAAATTGGTGTAATTACTCTCTTTGTCCTGTTTGGTAGACCAAGTAATTACTTGGTAAGACGGGAATTGGGTGTAATTGAAGGGGAGTAATTACACTCCTCAATTCCCAAGGGAGGGTAAGGAATTGAGTGTAATTACATGAATTTTTTAATATTATATTTTTTTAATATATTTTTGTTTGGAATACCAAGACACTTCTTCCTTTTTTGTCTGGACATTTCCAGTTCTAAGAACGCCACAACAACAAACCCTGTACTTCTTCTTTCAAGTAAGATTTCTTTCTTGATTCATTTTACTTTCATATTTTGATGTCTAGGTAGATTATGTATGAATTTGATCTTTGTATTTTCTTCTGTTAGTTCTTGAGATTAAAATAAATATGAGAATTAATTTTTTTCCTTTAATTTCTAATAATAATAATAAATTAGAAAATCGATTCTAACAATCAGTTGTACATATTTCCTACAATGACAATCATATGGCATGATAAGTTCAATAATATTCTTGGCATGATAAGTTTCATTATTTTCATATTTTGTTTGTCATTGTGACTAGAAGAAAACTTTGTATTCATTAATTAATTAAGTCGTAATATTATTTATTCAAAATCTGATCTATTTTAAAATTTAACCGTGTAATTACATTCGTCCAATCAAACAAGACAAAGGGAATTACACTGTAATTATACTGTGGTAACCAAACAGGTCAATGTAATTGTTAGACTGTGTAATTATTAGGCTGGTAATTACTACCCTAATAATTACACCAATTCCAATTATCAGGTGGCTTTCCAAACAGACCCTTAATTTAAGGATGCCTTCTAAGCCTTATGGAATATGATTTTCTCAAGACATCGATAAAGAGGTTACAAACCTTCCAATAGCTTCTTAAGTAAATCATTCTTTAGGGTGTCAAAATGAGTTCAAATGTATGTAACTCGTTCAACTTGTTAAAAAATTTATGGATTGGACTCAAGATAATTTGAATTGTGTTCAATCTCAATCCACTCAAATATTAATTTATTTTAAAAGAATTTTCAATTGAGCCTAATATAATCTCTAATTTCAACCCGTTTTAAGATTATTTATTTGCATTGATGTAATGTATGTTCCTATATTGATAATATGTATCACTGTCTTTTTGCATCTTCTAGGATTTATCTATCAATTTGTAACTTTTTTGAAATTCAAATTGTGGTTATAAAAGTACAATATGTTAAAATTATTGAGATTAAGTTAGTCAAATTGGACGGGTCATGATCCAACCCAATTTTTAATCCATTTGAGTCTAATCCATTTAAGCCCAAAGTAAACTTGTGCAGATCATGTCCCAACATGTTTCTATTTCAAACCAATACTTTTAATATCTTCAATTTCAACCCTCACCCATTTGACACCCCTAACTGCACCACATCCTTTGGTGATAGTGAAATCATGACCTAATCCGTTTTCTATTTCAAACTATTTTAATATCTTCAATTTCAACCCCATCCATTTGACACTCCTAACTGCACTACATGCTGATAGTAAATCATTCAAATCAACATCAAATGTATGAGTCTATCATTAAAATCATAAACTTTTCTCTATACATGAGTTTCTCTATGCTTAGCGCTGAAATACATGAGCAATGATTTTATCATTAAAATTAATGATTTACGTAAGAAAATTAATGAAATACTGTCAAAACAAATATGTAAAGACTATAGAGTATCATATAAATCATTATAATTCTTAGCATTGAACTCATCCTAACATAAATCTTAGGGCTCAGACCTACTATCTACTGCAATTTTAATACTAATTTTTTGCACATAAATTTGTGTTCGAACATACTGAGTTGAAATGAACCCGATGTCATGTGACTGCTTAAATTTTGTTCTTGTTAACGATATGAGAACTATATAATGCAAAGACAGTAAAAACATACAAATCGTAATGTATAATTTGAGCGTATAAATGTCATATACGCTTTGGTACAGAGTATGATACCGAATATTTTGATGCTATGACGATTAATTATGACTTCAAAGAAGCTCTAAGAAGAGGCTTGCTTTAGGATGAAGGCCTGCATCTTTGAGTGTTACTCCCATTTGATCCACACCATACACTTTCCTTGGAAAGTTTGATATCAGTCTGTAATTTCCAACTCCAGGCAATCCTAGTGAATCGACGTACCTAAAAATTGCTTGAATTTTTTCTGTTGATGAGAAGCTCTGCTCCCTCCTCTCACCATTTGGAAATCGAATTGCAATCTGCACGAATTCATCAAGAAAGTGAGTATCCGAGCAAGGTACATATATACCAATTATCAGTATGTCACGGATTTTAAGTTATATACACTGACATGTTACTTGCCATTTATTCTAAGTTACCAATCATGCTTATTTACTTACAATTACCTCTTAAACGACCTGATTGTGTAATTTACGACCATCAATAATATATATAACTCATATGCAACACCAAGAGATATTACCTGAGTCATTTGAGCATTTTCCCCTGCTGTTGCATTGGTAGGCTCTTTCTTCTTGCTTGAATGTGATTGTGTTGTATTTTGCATAATTGTTTTGGCAAAGATAGAATCTTTTTTCTTGCTAGATTGGGATAGTGACGGATTTTGCATTGTTGCTATGGCAGAAGTAACTTCTTTTTGCTTACTGGATTGGATCTGTGTTGGATTTGGTTTAGGTTTCTCTTGATTTGATTTATTTGGAACATGTTCTGGTTTTGAATTCCGCTGCGAGGGCATTATGTTCTTGAGTTTTTCTTTCTCCTGAAAAAAAGTCAAGGAAGTTGGTTTGATATCCAGCATAAGAAGAAATATAGAGCTAGTAATACAATAAACAGAAATGGACCTCATCAATCTGAAGAGATGCAATGTAAGCTACATCTTGTTCTTCCCTTAGTCGACGATCCGCCCTTAACTTTTCCTGCTCTCTGACCCTTCCACTGCCAAAAGCCAATCCTTGTTCTTCCATTGTTCTTTGTAATATCTCCACTAATTCAGATGGAGAAACTGGACCTTCCAACTATTCAAAGCAAGTAAAAAAAAAAGTGTAAGTACCATCTTAAGTACATTCACCAACTTCATAAAAAATGTTGATTAGACTGAATACAAGTTCTTTTCCTCAATGCTAATGGACTATTAAACTGCAATTCATGATAGTGAAGACATATTACTACTTGCCAAACTTTTGCTTTCTACAATTTGTTAGTGCTTTCCCTGATATGTTTTTTGATAACCTTGGTGTTCGTGGCCAACTTATGAGCACCTTGACTAGTTCCACGGGATACCTAACACCTTCCACCAGCAACAGGGACTAGGTAACTTTGTCCATCAAGGTTAGAACAGATAGGAAGAAATCGCCTAGTTTATTGTCTCTTCTGGAAATTGAACCCAAGACCTCGTGGTGCGCAATTCATTTCATTGACCACTACGTCACACCCTTGGCGCGCTTTCCCTGAATTCTAGTTGAGTCTTATTATAGATATCTAAGTCATTTCATCAAAATCCTGAAGCAGGGGAACTTTCTATTCTTCTGTTTCATTTTTGGTTGTTGGATACATTAAGCTCCCGCTATGCATGAGGTTTGGGGAAATGGTTGGACCATAGTGGGGTCTATTACACATATCTTGTACCGGGTTGTTTCTACACTTTAACCTGTGACCTCTAAGTCACACGACAACAACTCTTACCGTCTTGGAGTTATACACAATATTTATACAAATAGGTGGACAATACAACAAAAAATGAACTGAAATTGATAATAACTAACTCTAGTTAACCTGTTGCAGCACAGCTATGCTATCTCCAGGAGCAGGAGCTACAAGGGCACAAAAAGGGAAGCTTGAAGCCCTTAGACTTGTAGCCATCTGCAACCCCTCCCCTCTATCAGCAAGTGCACCCCAACAAACATAATTTGCATCAAGAAACTGCACCACAAGATCACAACACAAAGTCTCACTGCAGAAAGAAGGGGTAAAAGGGTGCTGTGGAGAGTGAAAGTACACAAACAAGAACTTATGCTCATCCTTTGCTATCTTTAGTGCATCCATAAACTTACAAGCATAGAAAAATGGATGCTCAGTTCCATATTCTTGCTCAAAATTGTTCAAAAATGCCCATTCTTCTTGAACCATTGAAGGAAAATCAAATGGATCTTGAAAAGGGAATTCATAAGGGTGTTGGTAAGGAAAATTTGGATGAGGTAATTGTTCTTGATGATTTCTTCTTCCTCCAATTCTCATCAAGTCCATTCCTTGATCCATTACTCTTGAAAATCCTCCCATTATACTACGAGGAAGACTCACCATCCTTCTAACAATCCCATTATAAGACTGCCCTGTTGATCTTCCACTTGAAAAAGACATTACTAATCAAGAATACTGTTGTGTTTTTGTGTCCTTAAGAACATAAGAAGAAAGATTGAATCTTTAAACTCAATTTGCAAAGAGTGAGTCTTGTAAGTGTGAAATGAAGCTGTATATGGTTTAAGGGGAATCCAAGAAATACCTTTTACTGTATCAAATGAAGGGACATAATTTCTTGATGTTAGTCAAAATTACTTTTGGGAATTCTTGCTTTTATCAGACTTTAAGAAAAGTAAATTCTGAGAATATTGTCTTAAAGCAAAATTTTCATATTTGTCTTCTTTTACATGATTTTTGAACAAGGGTACTTTGTACTTGGAATAAATCTAGTGGTGATTTTTTGTTATAGGGGTGGATTTATAGAGTTTTTTTTATGTGGAAAAAAAATTCCCTCATAGATATTAAATAGTACTATGGCATTTTGTTTGTCTCCATATCAAGATTAGATTCCAAGTTAGTTCACTATACTACTTCTTTCTTGATCAACAACCACATCTAAAAGGGTAATTAAAGCAGACTAAAGCATCTTTTTAAAACTCCTTTGATCTTTAGCTTATATATTAAATATAAGATGGTTACCAAAAAGTGTTGTTACTTACCAAGAGTGCTAGAAATTTGACAAATGTTCCCATCCTTTCTGGTGAGAATAGGTAAGTCACTTAGCAGTTGTTTGGTATAGCGTATAAGAATAATACTGAATATGATATATTAGTAATACTAAGTTCAATATCTGGTTTGTTTATTAAATGAATAAGGTACATTAGAGAAAATAGAATATATTAGAATAGGAATAATTTCCGTATTATTACTAATGACATGGTTTGTTATGTACTATAAACAATACTAGTATTGAAGAGAATTCTTACATAAGATTAAAAATACAAACAAACAAGAGATTAAATAGTATTAAAGTTAGTTAATACTAGTATTATTTCTCTAATCCCTCTTCCCAAACTACCCCTACCATTACATTTTACTTGTACAAGTATTATTAGTGCGGTGTAAAGTTTGGGCGTGAGGAACAAAGTGTTCAAAAGGAGTAAAAAATATGATGTGACAAAGTATAGTTTGACAAATGTTATAAATTAGCTAAAGATGTCTATGGACTATTCATACAAATATCTTTAAAGTAGAATAAAGTATGAAGGTTCTTTGCAGGAAATGTATCGAAAAAAGTGAGAAAAGACTTGAATGGACAAAAGAAAAAGAAAACACATGGAATAGGAAATAAGGCCCGACACATAGCTACTCTTTTTTGTTCGTATAGATTACGATATTTATATTGAAGCTCGATTATTTTATATTCGCACTACGTAGGGATACATTCAAATGGAAATACTTGTTATAAATTTTTTTTTTTTATCCAAACTCGAATCTAAAACTTTTAATGAAGAGGGTCCAACTACATTCATTGCACCATCTCCTTTGATGGTGACACGTAGCTACTCATGTTGTTTTTTGGCAGCTTATGCTGTTTGGATGAGTTTATGAAATATTAAGAAGGGTGTTCTTGTCACTTGGAAAACGTCACACGTGGAACAGTTGGTTACGTTATTAGTAGAGATTGAATTTAATAGCTTTTATTAAATCGTTTATTAAATAATTTATTATATATACATAAAATATAAGTAGTATATTTAAAATTAGTTATTACTAATCTAAGTTATCATTTAATTAATATTCATAATTTGTAAGGTACAATTTTTTTTTTGTCGGCCGAACACTTCTATGAATATATTAGGACGATCAAATACATTTTTATCATGTCAAAAGTTATGATGGATAGTAAAAACATAAATTTATTTCTTAAATAAATCTATAAAACAAGTACATATTCGAAAATGAGTTTACAGTACTTTGGCATAGTTTTAGTTCTGCCTCTGATATAAGATTTTAAATGTAACTGTTATTTAGAAATGCATCTCAACATTTGGGCTTTAGAGAGTTATATAAAGCCCAAAGTTCGCGTGAGTCCTTTTTTAACAGATTAAATTGAAGGCCCAAAATGATATTATTTCAGTCCAGGCCCGATTATGTTAAACAACGGAAACCCTTGATTGATTTTGCATTTGGTTGGTTTTGATTTTTAATTTATAAATAGGTAAATTCGTTACAAGATCAAAATAGATTTTATTTTCTGGTTCATACATCGGTGAAAAGAGTCTCTTTTTTTGGTGAATTTATATTCAGATCACCCTAGCAACATTTTATTAAAAAATAAAAATTCTCTAAATAAATAAATACAAACAAAAAGTTCTATACTTAATTTTAACAATCCTAATAAGATAACAAATCTCTCGTGATTCATCGGCATGTAGATAAAATTACAACTTTTGCATAGTAAAAAAGAAGAGAAATGGTCACACCACACCACATTTAGGTTCTTCCCTTAAAGCCAGATACCAATGAATATTGGTGGTGTTAGTGCCGGCCGCTTTATTATTTTTCTGGCAAACAACTCACTATAAAGGGGTGGGGAAACATATAATATAACATTCATAGCTATAACTAATTAATTCACCATACTGTACTTTTACCCTCTCTTGTCCTTTCCACACTTCTAATGCCCCGTCTATCACAATTTAAGTATATTCAAATATAAATATTATTTCAAATATTTATTGCTAAAAGTATAATCAAACACAATTTCATTTTTTATTCTAATTTTATATTTTTTAAAAAAGTAAAATAAAGTAAAATTGAACCCATGGCCAAATGTGTACTAAATAAATTGTTTAAGATAAATATAATATTTGAATCAAAATTATTAAGTTTGACCAAACTTGCATAACAAAGAAATTTATCTCCTCCCCTCAATAATTTTTAGCGGCAATTAATTAACGGCTATACGCTGCTATATATATATATATTATTATTATTATTTTAAATTATTTTTAGCGGTAATTAAAACTCTTTATATATATCTCTAAAGCCTTTAGCGACATTAAATCTAATGACACTTAACTAATGCCGATAAAAACTTTAACACTCTTTATTAATATGTTTATTTATTACTGCTAAAAATTATTTTTGTTGCCCTCCCAATATAAACACACCGCACATGTTAACTTAGCTCAACAGTGTATCAAACTCTTTGTTCCTATATTCATGTAGGCCTTTCCTAGAAAGAGATGGTAAAAAAAAAGAGAGAAAAATAAAATATTTGATTAAGTGTAGCTTAGCCAGCTACCTCTAATTAACTTTGAAAACCTTTGAGGATATGCCTCAGTGCCTCACTACTTGCAATTAGCAAACTCACATTATATATATATAATTTTGTGAATAAAGCTTACTGCATGCACAATTTCTAAGAAGATATAAACCAATGCTCATGAGTCATGAAATTTGAACAACTTGTTAAATAAATAATTAAAGAAATAAAGAATAATATCAAGGCAATGTGAGTGGGGAATCTTATACAGGGCATGCAACTTTATAAAAGTTGTGAAATGATGATAATTGTCCTCTAAAAGATGGCTTGTAATTTGTAACAAAAATCTATATTCTCCCTTCTAACACACAAAAGTTCCTCCTTCCTCAATCTAGAGGCAAATACATTATCACGACTCAAAATTTATCTGAATTCAATACTTTTAGTACGCAACATAAATTTATGTAGTAAGAATTCACTACATAATCTAATACCAAGTATCTTAAAAATTAAACTTGTAAAAAGTAAATTTTGAATATGTCACTGACACTACCTGATCTCTCACTCCCCCACACACCTATTGGTTTGCCTTAATTAGCAGCCAAGCTGGCAGGGGTGTGGATGGGCCTCTCTTTTCTTTATTTTGATTGTGAAAAGAAGTGATTTAAAAAAGGGTGAAGTGGGAAGCAGCAAGTGCCCCAAAACCCCATAAAGATGTTAAAGTGTGAAAAGTATGTCCTCCATACCTTTGTGCTCCTATACCAAATAGTGGCATACCACATGCTATCTCAATTACCCCCACAGTATATTCATTGCCTCTTTAAACTATCATCATCATCACCTCTTTAGTGCACTCTTGCAAATGCCAATCATCTTCCTGAACTCACTTTTTTCATCTTTTTTCTTAAAAAATAAAGTAAATAAATTATTTTGTCTTCTTCCCCAAAAGTTTAACTTAGACATAATAAGGTTTGATCATCATGAAGCCTAATTAGGGTTATGAATTATGATAAGGCACTTGATTAAAAGAATAATTGACCTTTTAGGCATATAGCTAGGATATAACAACTAAAACATTTATTCCTTTATAGTTTGTCCTCAAAAGATGTCTCATTAACATGATTAATAGTTACACAATTATCAACGACTTACTTTAGTTTAGAAATTTTAAAGGTTACTGTTTTTTT
>JAJOOS010010685.1:0-26507 GCA_029582725.1 Solanum chiquidenum
GTCTTTGTGTGACTCGATGAACAATATCTCTCAAAGCGAAGTTCAAAACATATTGAGCTCTTAGCTTCGCTAAACGAATGCTTCAGTATCGTCATCAAGTTTTTAAGACATACTTTTTCATGCTAATGTGTGTAATCATGAAGAGACGATACTTTTGTTATTCATGCTTAGAATGATTAGTTTTGGACCACACGTACATATATATTTATATATTTTCTCATATATGCCACACTTCTTTGCTCTTAAATCCCCAACGGATCTTAGAGCAGAAACCTTTGCACTTTTTGCCTTTGATAACACTTAGTTGTTTAATGTCAAATTTGTTCTCCTCCTTGTAGAATGCTTATGTGAATTTGCAAACCATCACAATGTGTTCAAAATTATACAGTGACAAAGTTGAAAAATTGAACTCTCAAACTTCATTCTTTTGTCTGTCAATTTTTTTGTTTAATCCCTTATAGTCGAGTGGTAGCATTCTAACTCGATGTTATCCTATCAGAATGAATTTCTGGAGGCCCAAGGGAATGCTCTATTCCAGACAGGAAGTCCAATTTCTGTCCGCTCCTGTTCTGGTGGAAGGAGTGCAATATCCTTCAACTTTGGATCTAAAGGCCGTCGCTCCAAGCGTGCACGATCATCAACTTTGAATCCATGGCTTATGATGGCTCCCATGCCTTGTACAACTTCTGAAGCCAAGAAGAATTCTGATTCCAAAAGTGGAAAGTTATCAAGTGCCAAGGGGTCACATTTATTTAAAAGGTGCACACATTGTGAAGTAACAAAGACACCACAATGGAGGGAAGGACCATTGGGTCCAAAGACCCTATGCAATGCCTGTGGAGTTCGTTATCGTTCTGGACGCCTACTCCCAGAGTATCGACCTGCTGCTAGTCCCACATTCATTCCATCTTTGCACTCAAACTCTCACAGGAAAGTCGTAGAAATGAGAAGAAAAACAGTTGAATGTGACTGCCAAAACTTTGTTCCTCTGGGTAGCTATTTGTTAGATGACTATTTTTAAAGAGATGACTATAGGTGCTTAATTTACTTCATCGTTGTTTTCGATGTACATACAAAAAGGGTAGGTAGGAAGTTAGTTTTATTCTCTTATGTAAAATCTAAACTAGATGAATATTATTTTTTAGATATTTCATCTTGGAACTACTACAGTATTTCTTAAAAAGAAAAAGAAAAATCGAAAAATCATTTAATAGTTACTATAACATGTAATTATCAGGAATGCTCATCCCACCTTTGAGAGTATAGATATTGTAAAATTGCTCCCCTCAATTACTATGCTGATCAAGTAATTACTTAGCAGATGAACGATCCAAAATTACATAACTACAACAATTACATCTAAAATTTAATTACAAAATATAACTACACCAATTACATCTAAATTTAGTTACAAAATATCCTTCCAAAGAGGATTTAGCTATTCATTCATCATTTTAAAAAGGAGCGAACTTACATTAATAAGTTGAGAGAAAGTTGATTTGATTTAATAAATCTATAGCTAGTTTTTTTATTAAAAAAAAAATCAACTCCCAATATATCAATGCTTTGTGTGATTATAGTTCATTGGTACTCCTTATCTTCCTAATTACTTGTCCGTTTATTCTTTTTTAATTATCTTTAATTACTTGTTCATTTTGACAAATCAAAGCAAATTTTTTTTTACCTATTACCCTCAATTAATTACTTTGGAAAAAATAGAACTTCTTAAAAATCTTAAGTTTTTAACTCATTCACTTCATAATTAATAGAGGTAAAATGGTAAACTCACTATGTCAATTATTGTTTTCTTAATAGATGTGTCAATTCAAAAATAGACAAGTAATTAGGAATAGAAGAGTTATTTTTTCTTTTGGTTCAACATGTTCTCAAATTTAATTTATTCTATTTATTCAATATGATTTTGTATGTATACATAATACAAACTTAACATAATACATAAATATGGCATTTAAGGTGTACACAAAAAGCACACATATCTATTTATTTAATTTTATACAAATTTTAGTATTTACTAATGCACTCAAGTAGTCGATGGAAAAAAAAAAGAGGTCAACAATGATAAAATAAATTTGGTGGGATTAATTCTGTCAATTTTACGTAGACTTTTCTACTGTTCTAGATGGTTTATTTTTACTTTTTTACCGTGATAAATAAGCTTAACTGAAGTAAATTGTCTTGCGGTAAAAAAGAGGTTACCCATTATCTCGCAGTATGTCAAATATCTCCTGCCCCCTAAACGATACATCTCAACAGTTTGTGTCTTTTCTATTCCCCTTTCTCCCATTTCTGTTACAGATCCGAACAGCTAAGTTTGTCTCATTTTATTTCTGAAATCATCATGTGGGAGTTTTTTAAAGCTTGAAGAGGGAATTGTGCAGGTTTATTGCACTATGTTTCTGTAATTTATTTTGTTTTGCTTGAATTTGGTTTTTGGTATTGCAAAATTTGTCATTTGCAAGTTGTAGGAGTGGTGAAATGGAGGTGGTGGAAGAGAAGTATGTGGACTCTCAGTTTTGGCATGCCTGTACAGGAAGCATGGTGCAAATTCCTCCGGTGAACTCTAAGGTTTTCTATTTCCCACAAGGTCATGCTGAGCATACATATACAAATGTTGATTTCACTCTACTGCCGAGAATTCCTGCGATGATTCTATGCAGAGTTGATACTGTGAAGTTTTTAGCTGACACTGAAACTGATGAAGTTTATGCGAAAATTAGGCTTATTCCGGTTGAAGACTTTGAAGATGACAGTGTGGTTGAAAAAACTGAGATGCCTACTTTCTTTGCTAAGACGTTGACTCAATCAGATGCGAATAATGGGGGTGGCTTTTCAGCTCCGAGGTATTGTGCAGAGACAATTTTCCCCAAATTGGATCTCAAAGCTGATCCGCCTGTCCAAGTAGTAAAGGCAAAGGATGTTCATGGTGAAACCTGGAATTTTAGGCACATTTATAGGGGCACGCCAAGGAGGCATTTGTTGACAAGTGGTTGGAGTGCATTTGTCAATAAGAAGAAGCTGGTTGCAGGGGACTCTGTTGTGTTTCTGAAGGCGGAAAATGATGAGCTTTGTGTTGGAATTCGCAGGGTAAAGCGGGGTGGTATTAGTGTGCCGGAAACACAATCAGGGTGGAACTCAACTACTGGTAGTTATGGTGGATTTTTGACGGAAGACGAGAACAGTATGATTAGAAGTTGTCGTAATGAAAATCTGATTTCTTATGGTGGGAGATTTAGAGATAAGGGAAAAGTGAGCCCTGATGAAGTTGTTAGGGCTTCATATCTCGCTGCTAGTGGCCAGCCTTTTGAAATTGTTTACTACCCTGGTGCAAGCACTCCAGAATTTTGTGTTAGGGCCTCTTCTGTGCATGCTGCAATCAGTGTTCAATGGTGCTCAGGGATGAGGTTCAAAATGGCTTTTGAAACTGAGGATTCTTCTCGGATCAGCTGGTTCATGGGAAGTATATCTTCGGTTCAGGTTGCTGACCCCATCCGCTGGCCTCATTCACTGTGGCGGCTTCTTCAGGTAATGCAGCCACTTTCAGTTTTCCAATGTATAACTGCTTATCAATGTCAATTTGCCAGTTGAAACAGCTCTTGGACAACAAAGAACTGACTCGCATCCGGTGTTTACATCAAATCAATAGATGCACGACATTTTCACTTAATGCTGCCTAACTAATGTGTAGTCTAACCCTCTCTTTAGTATCTCTTTACAATGGTACTTAACTTAGTAAATTCATATTGTGTTATTCACATTCATTTGCTTTTAATTTTTTTCCTATTTAGCAACCGGATATTCGAATAATTGAGAAACCAATACTTATAAGATCGATCTTTATGTTGTGCAGTACTATTAAAGTATCTCCAGTGTTAACACTTAGTTGTAGTTTTGTTTATAAACTTCTCTCTGTGATATACTGCAGGTGACATGGGATGAACCAGATTTGTTGCAGAATGTAAAATCTGTAAACCCATGGCTTGTCGAATTGGTCTCTAATATGCCCGACATTAACTTGTCACACTTCTCACCACCAAGGAAAAGGTTGTGTTTGCCACAAGAGTTTGCACTTGACCGCCAATTTCCATTACCTTCATTTTCAGGCAACCCCCTCAGGTCTAGCAGTCCTTTCTGTTATCCGTCTGACAACAGTACTGCAGGCATACAGGGAGCCAGGCATGTTCAATTATTAGATCTCCACCGTAGCGAAAAGTTGCAGTTATGTGTGCTACAACCACCCGCTTCCCAACCAGTTGATGCTGATTCTGAAATTCCTATTGGCACAAGTAAGGTCCAAAAAGAGAGCAATGAAAATGTATCTTGCTTGCTTACCATGGGTACCTCTAGTCAGATGGAGGAAGCTGATACTGTGAAGACACCTCGGTTTTTACTCTTTGGCCAACCAATTCTCACTGAGCAGCAAATGTCAAGTGTCCTCTCTACTCATGCTCCTCCACAAGTCCAAACAGAAAGAGACTCCGATTGGGCACAATTGAAAACTGAAAGAATTTCTCAAGGCTGGAAATGCCTTTCAGAAAGTCTATCAAGCACTACATTTCTTTGGAATAAAGGTTATCACACAGCTGAACTTGGCACGAGTACTGATCACTGCAAAGTATTCCTAGATTCAGAGGACGTAGGACGTACTCTTGATCTCTCAGTTCTAGGATCATATGCAGCGCTATATAAAAGACTTGCAGACATGTTTGAGATGGAAAGATTAGATATGGTGACCCGTGTGCTCTATCTAGATGCAGCAGGTGCATCTAGACAAATTGGAGATGAACCATTCAGGTGCATTTATTACTTCCTATTCTTGAATTCATTCATGTCAAGATATTTTTCTAGTAAAACGTTCTTATCAATGTTCTCCTCGGAATTCTAATGCAGTGACTTCATCAAGACTGCAAAAAGACTGACAATTTTGAAGAAATCTGGCAACAGTCCTACAAGGTAATTGTTAGTAATTGAATACTTCCTCATGCGACTGTTGTTTTTGTACGAAGATTTCGAGAATAATTGTTAGACATATATTGTGCATTTGTTCTATGACACATTGTGATTAATGTTTAAAATCTTATATTTCAGGAAATGGCTCACTGACCTGCCAATCCTCAACGTTATCTAGATTCTTCAAACCAGGCAGGATGGATCGTTTAGCATTTTCGAATAAAATTATCGTTTCTTGTCTACGTGAATAAGTATCTATCTGCCTCTGAGTTCCTAAGAAATCATAGACTGCTTTATGCAATTTGAAAGGGCACTAGTAGTAGAACTTGGATATGTTTTGAGGATGTTTCAGTTCTCTTTATGTTGGAAATAATGTAGTGGTCGTTCTGTTTACCATATTTTGCCACATGTTAGTGGTGGTATTTTTTTTATCAAAAACACATCAACTTTATTCATGTGTGAATTTGCTATATGTATTTCTTCCACATCAACACTCTCGTCTTCTGCTTACGAAGTTTAAATTAGAATACAGACACTGGGATTCTGTATTTTCAGGGTATTATAATTCAACCCTTTGTTTCTTCGATTCATAAAAAAAAACACATGGCTTAATCATATTTACGCGTATAGTCCCGATGAAGAAGCAACAGAAAGGTGGGGACAGGCTTTGGTTTCGTCTCATCAGCTCAAGTACTTTATCTATAACAAACAACCTGACGATTGCATTGCAGGTGCACACGTGAGGGTGTTGGACATGAAGGATCGCCTATTTCGATTCATTAAGCTTTTGCTATACTTTATGAGAAAAAGAGTTACTCCCTCTGTCCCAATTTATGTGACACATTTCGCTTTTCGAGAGTCAAACAGTTTGAGTTTGACCGAGAATTTGCTCATGAAATCTTCAAATTTTTTAAAATGAAATTTATATATTTATAAACTACATAAAAGTACTATAAGTCACAATAATTGATAATTCAAAATATTTAAAAGATATATGAAAAATTTACGGTCAAAGATACACTTGTTTGAATCTCAAAATCCGAACTATGTCATATAAATTGGGACAGAGGGAGTATATTATAAGATCAAATTTATTATGTACCTTTTAAATCCGTAACTTTATACATTAATTCTAAGAAAATTTGGCTAATCTATACCCATTAATAGCTTATTTGACTGAAACTACTTACTAACACTATTAGTTTATCCTCTGAAAATGCAGCTCATCGTGCAGTACTCTTAATAATTAAGTTTATGAAATAATGCATCATTTATTGGTTAATAATTTGAATCACATAAGCTTGAACATGATGTTGTCGACCCAGCATATATAGGAGCCCCTTGTTTTTGTAGAAATAAAACAACCTTTGCCCAAATAAATAAACATTGTAAATAAATACATCAGCAGACAACTGAAAAATGTGATCATAACTATTTCTTTCGTTCTAAAATATTTATCATAGTTAATTTTTCGAGAGTTAAGTCACTTGAATTTTAATTAATATTTTTTTCATAATATTGATATATAAGAGTCGCAACTTATATAATTTTTCTATATATGTAGTTTTTGAATATTAAAATGTTGACTTTAAAAACATTGAATCAATTCAATTAAGATACGAAAATTAATCCAATCAACTTCAAGAAACGATATGTGACTACTATTTTAAAATGGAAATAGTAGTAGGACTTACTAGATTAATTCATAAAAAGGCTACTCTCTGTTGATTACAACAACAATAATAATATACCTAATTTAATTGTATAAATTAAAATTTGAAGAGATTATTAGAATATATACACGGAGATGTTACACATATTTATAATTTAATTCTATAAATATTAATGTGTGATTATTTCTTTAAACTAAATAGCTAATCTTAAGGGCAAACTTGGGTCAATGGATTGGGAACAGAAGACCATAATATAAGGCAACAATTTTGATCATCCCAATATTTAAATTTATTTATTTGGGGTTTTTCAATGAGATCCTACAAACACGTTGAATGATTAAACTCCTCATGTAGTCATGTTCTGCTTTAATTTTGTTTCATCAAATTCAGCTCAAAACAATAACATTGTGTTTCCAAAACTACGACTTATTTTGCCATTTTGTCGTTGAATCAAAGTTATACATGTTTTGTCTCCTTAAGCCACATGAGGGCCAAGTTGTTATAAGAAACATTTGTTTGCATATGCAAAAACTATTCAGAAAATACTTTCTACTAAAATCTTAAATCAAATTACGTCAAATATTAGACGTACGTGTATTCATTACAAAAATATATGTTTTCTTACAAAATATTTGTTAAAAAAAATATAAGTGAACTCTATTCTAATTGATATCTAACATACTTAAGAAGTTAAGATATAAATTATTTATATTTTATGTATATACTAGTAATATATTGTTATTTTTAAAATTCGAAAATAATTTTAGTTGAGCTAAAAATAGTCGTTATCTAAATTTTTTGTTATTTAAGATAGGGACCACTAAACGACATAGATTTGGTGACAATTCAATTCGTGTGGCGGACCCCACCCCCCACCCTATTTTGGGGCATAAACGGCCACACAATTAGACGTGTACGTCTCTAATTATTCTTTTTTAAAAAGATTCTTTTTTGGATAAAGTTAACCCATTTCTCCCGAGATATTGTGATCTCAACTCGCGATATATACGTATATATCTCTTAACCCATAGAATGGTAAAATTCTTGTATTTTTACCGTGGTTACTCGTAACAGGTAATTACGTTATTGTCCTTCAAGGAAAAGGACAGAATATTTAGTTTAAGTCATGTAAATAGTGTTTTTGTTAAACACTTCAGACTCAAAATTTTAAAAAGGCGCATTTAGTACATTAGATTTAATAAGTCGTAAAACCTCATACATATTATATTTCAGTTGATAATAAGTGATTTTTTTTTTTTATGACTTGATGATAAGTGATGATGTGTATAATTGTAGAAAGAAACATATTTTATGTGATTAACTTATTTATATATTAGTTTGTGAACACACAAGAAAGTTCAATATGACTCAAAAATATTGAATAAAAAACGTTATTATGTGTTTATATATTTATTTGAAACATATCATAATTTGAGTATTTAAGTAAAATTAATATACTTACACACACTATGCATTTTTTCAAAATATTCGAGGGAGGAGGGAATTTGTCCTAGTAGTTTAAGAGTACATTCGGGGATGTACGGAATCGTCTGTAGCCCGAAAGAGGGGTTACCCGATACCTATACTTCTAGCATATTTGAACTCTTCACTTTCATAGCTTCGAGGTAAGATATTTTTGATGATGCTACTTCGAGGTAAGATATTCTTGATGATGCTACTTCAAACTAAAGATAGTAAGAATTCGAGCTACTACTTTTGAGTTTTGACTAAGCCGACCTGAAATTAATATATTTAGATTAAGTTACAATCTCATGATTTAGAAGTTCCTGCCGAGAACTTGATCTATGATTCTTTCTTTCGCCCTTATCCCGTCCCTATGAATGAATTGGCTTACATATCACCTTTAGACAAAACAGTTATAAGAACGACTTGATTTGAAGTATGCAAGTTAACCCAAGTTTTTAACTTCAAATCAAAAAATTGTTTCACAACTTCTTGAAAATAAATTTTACATTTCCATAAGTGTATCATTTAGATCTTGTCATCCTACTACATTTAACCCAATTGCTAGAACTATGAACTATTCTGGCAGGTTTTATATATAATTACCTTGACTCTATTCAATCGAAACCCCCACGCTGAAGATAGAACAATTTCATCCAATCATAGCATGAGACAGACAAGCAGGACGATAGTCGTTTCAATCAGCATCCCACAAATGTGCCTTTAACTGGACAGTTAGCAAAAAAAGAGTGTTATTGATAATTGAAATAACTCCAGAATCCATACAACTACTACAAGACTCCAAAATCCGAATGAATATGCCATATTGAGAATTGAGAAACCAAAATTTTCACTAATGAAAAGGAAACCTGGACAGAGTGGAACAATAAAAAATCAGTAACAACCAATATGTTATCCTTGTGTCGATCCCAATTGAAACACAAACTACACTGTACACCTGTATAGTCCCACCAAACTGAAAATGAGTACCCTGCGTATCAGCTGTGTTTCTAAATTCAGATAAAGGTCAACTGAATTCCCCAGTTATTCCTGTACTGTGACTTCTTGGTCAACTCTCCAATAGTTTGCATCGTTGAATTCTTTCACTCCTGACCCGCCCTCATCTGTATTATCCTTTTCTGGCATCTTAGGGACTAAGCTCCTTTTCAATGGAGCCGCTTCCCCAACAATCCCCTCCTTAAGAGCATGTTCCATTGCCTTTTCAGTACCCTCTAATTCTACACCAACAAATTCAACATCCTCTTCAAACAAAGAAGGCACAGGGGCTGCTGCTTTTTTACTAGAATCAGATCCCGATGAACTTTTGTTAGAATCAGGAGATGTAGATACGCCATTTGGAATAGACTCTCCACCACTGCAAGAAGTGGAACTAATCGAGGGAGTTACTGCCTCCCCTGAATTTGCAAGATTTCCGCTGCAGTCACCATTATCTTCAAAGGGATTCACGGATCCACCAACTGAGCCATTCCCCCATGCAACCCATTCAGGTATAGGCCTGTCTCCAAACGGGTCATCACTGTCTGACTTCTCAAAATGGAAGAAACCCCCATCACCTGACATAACTTCTTTATCTTTTTGTTGATTGAAGTCTCCACCATTAGCAGAATCAGCTCCACCAACTCCATTAAAGGCATCTGAACTAGAACTGGGCATTACATTTGATTTTCTCTCAGCCAATTCCTCCTGCTCTCCAACTACCATCTCATCATCACTATTGCTATTACCACCATTTGTTGTTCCATTAAGGTTAATGTCTTCCATCACTTCAGTAGGTGAGGTACTCTTGGGATCATCTCCAGTTCTATCATCTCGAAAAGCAAACCAATCCGAATTTGTGAACAAATTGCTGCAAAAGTTTTTTAAAAAAAACTGTTATACATGATAAAAAGTGCAGATAATACCAGATGCCAAGAAACTGACAGATGATAATAACTTTGTAGCCAGGACAGCTAGAACTCACCTCCCTTGCTCATCTCCCAACCTCAGGACAACTTCAGCAGACTCATCATCAAAGTATACATCCTACAGTAACATGAACGTAGCATTGTGATGAACACTAAGGCATATGATACCGAAAAATAGATAAGTGAATATCACACAAGTCCGTCTTCAGTTCGCCGTGCTATCTAACTATTCCATTTCATATCAAAAAAGAAGACAAGTTAACTAAGGAAAACATTATTACCTCATCATCTCGATCAAGAGCTCCATGACCCTGTTAACATGCAAGAAAAACCACAAAGGAATCAAAAGCTAGACTAAATCCCAATCCACAGCCCAAAAGCTGAGTTGGGGTTGCAGAGCACTTGTCCCTGAGATCATGGATTCCTTTCTCCCTCCTCTACCAACAGACAACACCACCCCTCAATCCTCAAACTAGAAGGTATACAACGCTTACCTCTTCAGCGCCATTATTATCATATATGGTGTACTGGAATGCCTGGCTCAGATTATTTGCTAAAGCTGCTACATCATAATCTCTGTTATGAACATCTTCCTCGTCGCTGTCTCTTGTCCTATCTAGTAATGCAGTTGGCCGGCTGCTTATACACAAAAAAGAAAGTTGAAAATCCACATATAGGCGACATGAACTAGAAGACTCTTTAGTATATTAGAGATATAACCATTGGAGTATGTATTATTAGAGAACCCTTAGAGCACTTATGCTATTAAGGATTCACACAGCCAACCGTCCCCAGATAGCTAGGGATTGAGGCATAGTTGTTATTATACTTGCTGCAGGAACCAAGGAAGACTATGAGAGGAGGTGAAAAAACATAAGCTCATCTTACAATCACTTTATAAGTATATTTCCGAGGTGCTTTTCACTTCTTGATTTTAAGAAATTCAGTTGAAATCCACTAACCCATTTTGTAAGAGATCTAGGCAGTACTACAACTTATAAAAGGACAATTCATGTCAGCTTGAGACCAACAAAGCACATCTTTATCCCCTTTATCCAACCTTAACCCAGCCATTTCTTATCTGACCTATTTTTCTAAATCCCTCCTAATATTTGAAAATTCAAATATTGAACTACAAAGAGTAACAAAGAGAGTGCTTGTTATGACACCAACAGTACGTCTATTGTCTAAAGAGAAATAATATGGGAGAACTTTTTAAAGTAGTTGCTTACTTTAAATATCTTTGTTCTCTCATACCCTGAACATCTCTTCATTTATTCTTCTAAATTATGTACTTCCACTATTAGAGGCAGTGATAATATTTATGAAAATATGCCAGGTACGTTTCCCAAGTTATTGCTTCATCCAAACAAAATTTTGTTACAGTCTACCTCATATTACAGAAATCAAAATCTAACATCCCAAAAAGTTCAAGTTAAATCAGAAAAGGCAGAAGCATACCCACAAGCCCATCGATAGACATTTTCGAGTGTATTACGCTCCTGTAAGACAGTAGTGTGCCAATCACTCCATTCCATATTTTTCTGGAGTAAAGAGAACCCATTAGCAGAAGTGGAGCTGAAACTTGTGCACAAAATCATATGCCAGATAAAAGTAATTGAAGGGAATACTATGTAAAACCATCTTGCGCCAACCCCAGCTACACAATTATAATCAAAAGCCAACATTAGCGACAGAAAGTGACAAAAGTAATGGTGTGTACGCACAAGTGGGGTCTGGGGAGGGTGGTGTGTACACAGCCTTACCCCTACCTTATGAAGGTAGAGAAGTTGTTTCCGATGGACCCTCAACTCAAAATATACAGCCATTAAAATAAAATTAGGGTGGATTTTAGTTTAACAAAATGAATATCAACTCTTGAAGAAAAAATAAATGCTTGATAAAACCATAGGAAACAGCCTTTCTACCTCTGAGGTAGGGGTAGGGGTAAGGTCTGAGTATACTTTACCCTCCCCCAACCCCACTTTGTGGGATTATACTCGGAATGTTGTTGTTGTTGTTGCTTAAATAAAACCTTATTTATAATCATAAATAGTAAAAATCCATGGAACTGCGTCCTCCCCAAGAACGCAAATACAAGCCAAGCTTCAATCTTATATAATTTTTTCTACTTTGGGGAATGGAGTGGGTTGGCCATTGGTAATAGTATTTTCAGAATTATTTGTCCGCATCCATCATGGAGCTCTCTTGAGAAAAGAACGGCTTAGATATACATAGTAAGTTCTAACAGTTACAGCTTCAGGACCTTTTGGCAATTAGATTTGGAAATCTTCAGTATCAAACTTCCATGAAACGTATAAGTAACAAATTTTAAGGCTATCACCGTAGCACTCACCTCTAGATGTCCTCGAATGCGATTGTCATTGCTTCCCAACTGTACAAGTTTGTTAGCAATTCGTGTTAGATGCCCTATGTTACCCAGTCGGGGTGCTTGTTTACCAGTAGCAGGAAAAGTGGGCTGCATCAATTGAAAAGCACAATTAAACATTTTAAATCATTATTTGCAATGAGAATACAAGGTTATTATTGAATATATTCATATTCCATAGAAAAAGTAGAGACAACAATAAAAGAACAAGAGGACATAAATTTGAAAGACCTATAAACATCAAAGAGAAGGAAATCAGTTACTTCACTAAAATCAACCTGACTTTCACTGCCAGAAACTGTGGGCTGTTTATCCGTTTGAAGAATTTTTCCAAGCAAATTACAGTCTTCAAAAAGATGATCGACCAGGACACTGTTTCTGCTTTCCAAGCATGAGTTTATTATACTCTCTACGTGATGATGCAATGCATTGTTAAATGCGTACCTATACAGCAATTATCCAACTTGTTAGAACATCAAACAAGAAACAAGTAAGAAAGTGAGCAATACAAGATCAATCACTTTTGTACACCGAGTTCGAGAGTACAGGAGCATAGGCAGAATCTTACTCAAAAAAGAGATCCAGGACTCTCTCAATTGTCCCAGAACTGATCAATTCATCCTCTGCAACTTCATTGCCAGTTTTTAGCAGCACAGAAATGAATTCCACAATCTACAATAAAGAAGAAAACTGGTCTAAGATACAAACAAAAGAAGAATCAGCCGAGATTATCAACCCAATAAATACAGTCCTAGTGGATGCAGACAGGCATTTTATGTGATTTCATGTCAGTACGCTTTTCTAAGCTACTAGCCAAAGATTAGTAGTTGGAAAATGCACGACAACAAATCCACCAAGTTATACAAGTGGACTTTACAACTGCTTGCAAGTTGCAACACATACGAACAGCTGATCCTTGAAAACTATTAACTAACGCCACAACAATGGAACTTCTAGCTTGGCATATCCTTCTCAGGGATTGCTATAACGTTGGGTATGGATACCAAAACGATTAACTCTTCTTCTCTAAGATGCAAATAAGCAAACCTTTAATCGATGTTTCCCTAGAGGCGGCCTGAGTTCACCATATGTTGTAGGCAGAATCTTGTCATCAGATGATACATTCAACAGCTTTAGCAAGTTGCCTGTGTCAAATATGACATATATTAACTTTCATAATGAGAGATGGGACAGAAAAATCATCAGCAAAAATCACTAATATTAGCATTATGTTTCTTCTGTGGCCTGTTATCTGATGGCTCTGTGCGTTCGTACTTCCTTACTAGTTACTACCCACACTTTCTACACAATTTTAATATACTTTCCAAAGGGTAGAAAGTCATTTGAACAAGTATGCAGCAATTCAAATATGCGTACATATTTCTAAACAGGAAAGTTACCGAAATTGGGCAGCATTGCACTTATAGTCTCAGGATTGGCACACACAGACGACTCATAAACATGCTGGCAGCGGTAAGAATACATCATGGGAGATGGGATTGATCTTTTAGGATCCAGCAAAGATATGCATACAGATAATGAATGGACAAGGGCGGACTTTGAGTGTGAGTCTTCAAAGGCATGACTGAATATCCTTGCTACAAAACTACACCCAAAGAAAGTTGTAGAACTTATCAGTTATAAATTACTTGGCACAAGTGCAGATGATATTTCATTCTCAGTAGAAATAAAAATGATACTTTACTATCAGCAGCAGTGTAAAAAACTAACTTTTAAGGGAAATATCAAGGGAAGTTCCACAAACCTTGGGCTGGATAGCTTAGTAGCAAGAGGAGATGGTGCGTTTAGGGTTATTGTACATAGAGTCTCTGCTGCATTAGCATGTACTTCTGGAGAACTCTGGACAATAGAACACAACATCAAAACTGTTCTAAGCTAAGTGTGCCAAAAGCAACTTAGTAGAAGACTAGATCATTCAATCGCATTCAGCCATCCTGACATCAGGATTGTGATCCACAATCATTAAGAAAAGGATGGCAGAAATAAAGCCAGTTCAAATGATCTACAGTGTAGCTTAAAGGAACATGCAACTAAAAAATTGAGAGGATTTTGTATCTAGTTTAAGTGCCTCAGGTATTGGTAATTCCTATCAACTATAGTAGTATGTCATATCTCCTGAAATCGGATGGAATTTCGTTTAACTTAGCGCCTTAAAAGTAGAAAATTCCTATCAACTATATAAGCACATCACCGCTCCTGCTGCTCCCAAGTCAAAGAAGTCATTTCACGCTTTTTTTACTGCTCAGTAAGCAACAAACCAGCATTTAAACCAGTAAATCGAGCAGTAATAGATCACTAGTAAACTGTCAACAAATAACATTAGACAGGGAGACAACAAATGATAAAATACAATGACAGAATCATGTCAGAAAAATCGTAGGTACTTAATGCACCACAGTCCACATGCCCAATATATAGACAATCTATATAATTTCAATCATAGTATATTATATTTCACTATAGCCAAAGCAAAAAAGCATTATCTATTTTGGACTTACAGAGGGGCTCAATTTATCCACAATCATTTCTAATAAATTGCTGTCAGCCAGCCATTGCATGACATCCTTAGTGTTCGGGTAAATATCAGCGCCTACAAGTCGCACCAAAACCTATAAGAAAAAGCTCATCAGAGAAAAATGTTTTTTCTTGCTAAGTAATTCTCAATCTATTTTCAAATAATGAAGCATAAATAAAAAAGATAGTAGTCAATGGTAAAATGGAAAACCAGGCTACAAACCTCCATTATGGATGTAATACCAATCAAATCCACCATCTGGCGGAAAACATCATGATGGGTCTGCAACCAAAACGAAACAATGTAAATACAGATTATTAGAAGGGGGAAGAGGAAAAAAAGCATAAACACCTAGAATCTATGTGTCATAAAGATGTGCTCTACATAAAATCAACTTCATTTCTATGTCAGCATTTCTCCAATGTACCTCACATAATCAAGAGGCTTGAAGCAAAATTTATTCCAAGAGGGGCTTCATCTATAGTTGTAAATTGTAACGTAAGTAGTTAAGTAAACATTGAAGTCACCACAATTTTTTTAGTGAAGTAATTGAATCATATTAGAAAGGCATCAAGGAGATGCAATGGTTACCACTAAAAATAAAGTTGCTTCAAACATGAAAATAACATGAAGAATGACATTATGTTTATAAGTTCACATCACGCTATTTAGTTAACCTTCATCATCAGGAAGAAAATGTCTCATAGACAGTCAGGTTATGTTTGACATAAGATCCATGTAGATGTAACAAGTAAACCAATCCCCCAGCCTTCTTTTCGAACTACTGCCTAACTATATAATCGTCATCTTTATGTGATAGAAATAGAACTAGCTCGTCACATCATACTAGTCAAACTTCTTTAACGTTGCTCCTAGAGTTTGTTAAAGATTCTACATGCATAATCTTCAATTGGCAAACAATATTTTCTTTTGTTTCTTAGCCGGAAAAATCAATCAATTACCTATGCCTCAATTCCCAAACAAAGTTAGTTTCTTTTTTTTTTTGTTTTCGCACACCTTGACTTATCCTTCTACTAGCATATATGTCTTTAACCAGATAAAAAATATCTTAGCAAGCACATCATGCATTTGCGTAGGAAAAAAGAAGCTAAAAATGATCACTACAAATATAAATTGCCTGTACAAAGTACCAAATACATAGAATTTATCATGCCAACCTGGACATAATTCATAAGTGGAATAGTCTTCCGCAACATGAGGCACACCACAACCTGTGTGCATCAAACCCATGTAAAATATCAGCCAAATGACATTTCAACAACATAGCACAAAGGAATTTTTTCATACTGGACAGATGAAGATGAATCAAAGTATACCTTACTAAAATACCCAGCAAGCAACGCACAATGAGGACGATCGGTCTCCAAGAACGAAAAGAGCAAATCCATTAGCTGCACCACAATAGAAAAATGACTAAATTATCAGAGCAGAACAACTGCAACTTTTGTGCATAAAATTACATCTTGTGAGTACAGTACCTCTTCATCGTCCACTAAAGTCTTAAGGATGACATCAATTTCACAAGTGAATATCTCACATGCGATGAAAGGAAACCTACAGCATGAAACAGCATTCAGAAGTACTTCCAGATTTTCAAATATTGGATGAACGTGTACATTTAATAAATAATGACATGATAATTGAAGCTTGGTTATGTCATAACTTACTTAAACTTCCATTTGCTATCGGCATCCTCGGAAGGCACTTCAACAATGTATCGCAGCAACTGCTCAACCTGAGCTCTATCTCTCAAACTGAAACCACAAAATCGTAGTCTCTCAATGAACTTCGAAATTATTAATGGAACTAATATTTAGTAAGGATATTAATTACATCCCTGGAAACAGTATGTCAATTAATTATCAAACTGAAACCATCAACTGCACTGCAGATTTTAAAATAATAAGCTAAAGCTGGGAGGAAGTTTACAAATTTATCAGGCGGCTATTCAAAGCTTTGCATTCTTGGATTATCTCTTCTTCATCAAGAAGCTCTTCCAATGTGAAGTTTTCCTTGTCTAACACTTCTTCAACCTAATGTACACGGCAATATATTTTAACAGTTAGAACATCAAGTTTGAATGATAATCAAAGCTCAGAGCCACGAAATAAAGATTGCACTTTTTTATCAGTAAACATAATGAATAAATATTGCAGTTAATTTAACAACAAGAAAGATGAACAGACATTTTGCCTCAAAATAAATGGCCCAACATTGAGAAGAATAACGCAACTTTCCATATAATACAATAAAGAGGGCTATAAAATGATGTGCCCTCTCAAAGATCTTCGCATATTTGAAAGTTGCATAACAAGAGAATCTGCTGAGCAGGTGACAATTACCGGTGCGATCAAGAATTAACAATTCTGAGAATACTCCATATCCAAACACCTTACTAATAACATAGACCCTCATCAATGTTGTATATTCTAAATAGAAGAAATAGAATATTGGAATTTATCTAATAAACATACACAACAAAACAGTTCTAATTGATTCCTATGTTTGGATTTGAACTTAATGATCTTGAATTCGCTTCATGAAACCATTCTCTTACGAATCCCACAGCATTTTCTAACAGACTTGATTCAGCCATCAAATATTGATTAACAAAAAATATCACCACTCCAATTATATTAGAAGTTACAGAAAAGGAAAACAAATTACTCAACCAAATTAAGTGAAGCTACAGTAATCAAATATAACGAGCAACACAAAATTAAGCAAAACTAAGAAGTAAACCACAAATTTTTACATCAGATTCCTCCCAGTCATAAATGAACACGAAAGTTAAACTCTAACACAAGTAACACACTCTGCACACCAATTCGGGAAAAAAAATACTGAATCCAATACTGATAAAATGCTTTAAAAATTCAAATCTCTAGAAGCAAATTTGTTCGTATAATTGAAATACAACAAGGAAAGCATTAGAGCTAGATAAATCCATATCCAGTACTTACCGGCGAACAGGACAGATGTGTGAGCTTCCAAAACATATTGAACGAAAAACAGATCTGTAAGCCCTAAAGTGAATCGAGAGGGGAGGTTTTGTAGCGAAATAGTGAAAGCAAGTCAACAAAAACCCAGGCTTTTGAAAATCAAAAGGTAGAGATATTGAAGCCGTAAAGATCGAGAGAAGAGATAGAGAGAACTGTAAGAGAGGGGTAAAGAGAGAAGAAGAGCTTCTCAGCGGAGAAACAAGGGTAATGGTGTTATTGTTTGATGGAGAATTGGAGGGCGGAAAATTCGAAAGTTATAAATTGGAGGGGTCGAAATTCACTAAACTCGAAATATAAAATAAAATAGCCACATGCACTATTTTCTTTGAGTTTTTGTTTTTCTAAGAAAGTTAGGCATCGGTATGCTAATTTATCAAATGTGATTGAAAATAATACTTACTATGTGTTCGTATGATATTAATTTTGCATAATTTAAAAAAATTAAAATTCAAGTAATGAAAATATATTTTATTCTCATCATGTATATTTTCATAATATATTAATGAATGAAATGTATCAATTTAGAAGATAATGGCACCCTTTTGAACATATTTATGTAGTTAATTATGTATAAAAATCATTTAATTTTAAATAAATCCTTAGTTTTTTACATTATTTTTGTTTGAATTGCTTCTCACTTTCACGAAGAAAAAAAAGGGTTATTAGATAAAATAACAATAAGAAATCTTTGGGTTTACAGAAGAATTTTGCCTAAACGCTAAATTGATTAATGAATAAGAAGGTTGTCTTTAAATCTTGAACTTCAAAGTTTATTAACATGGGACATTATCAAATTGATGATGTTTGACAAAGTTTTTATGTTGAAAAAGTAGACAAAATTTTATATATATGTTACATATTCGTGCATTTCCATTATAGTGGAAGCATCTATGTTATATATGTATGGCATATAAATATAGAACCTTAAATTTTGGATATAAGTTCCAAAACAACAAAATAATAAGTACTAATTAAGCATGATAGTGATGGTTAATTTTTGTAGTGATGAGATTAACTCATCTATGGCGCAATTGATGTGATGCCATATACAATTTTATCCACGCAAAAAGTCATTTGCTGTCACATTAAAACACTACTAATTTTATTAATTGTACCAATATAATGTTTTAGTCAACTTGTAATTAGTACCACTAATAAACCCAAACGGCAAAATCCATGCAACCAAATTTTGTCACTGTAACGCAACGCTATCACAGTTCCATATGCGACGGATCATGTCATAAGCACGTGCATGTAGTAGGTATTTGTTTGTATTATGAAGCCAAATTCATCTTGAACATACATCAAATTACGATCAAATTTCAAACTTAGAGAGTTTTATTTAAACTTAAATTAGTATCAACGAATTTTTTTATTGATTAGTTAATATATAATAATGACCGAGAAATATATATATTTTAAAGCCATTGGTTGTATGTGGTAGAAATTATAGATACTTATGTTGGTTGGGTGGCTTTAGGTGAAAGGTTACTTAAATTTGTGAAAGTGTTTGGCCGCGCCATTAATGTGAGTTTGGCTGTTTGGATATGGTCGGTGTGATCCTAAACCATTGGCAATTGGTAGGGAGAAACTGCCGTATTTTACAAGTTTTCTTAACGAGTATGCATGTTGCTTTCTTCTTATTAATTGACATGCTTGCAAATTTATTGTTGAGTCCCTTTTGAAAGGAGGTGTATTTTCCCTTTGACTTAAATGAAAGGTTACTTTTGTTGTTAAGTCCTATGGTGTAAGATAAAGCATTCCACCCTTTATGAATATATATACGTATACAATATTTAACTAATTGGATTCATCAAAAATCTTATCTAGAGTAATATTCAACAAATTAATATCGCTCGCAGAGTGGTCAATCCTTCTGTTAAATTTTGTGATCACCGTTTAATTCATACCAAAAGTTTAAAAAAATCGCAAACTTTAGACATACATAACTGAAGTTGAAAATTTGTGTTTGCTTTTAGATTTTTTTTTACTAAAATGTGATCTTGTGAACCCTAGATATCAGACATTTTAATCTAAGTTTGATATGATTTGTCAAGGTCAACTGCGAACATTTTTTACTATAACTTATGGACTTGACAAGGAAAAACATAGGACATTTTTTTTACACTGAAATTGTGGAAAGGCATCAATATATAGTCTTGCGCAAATGTGTATAAACTTATAGCCTTGATGACAAGGCCAAACTTTAGATATTTTTGTCTCAAATTGGAGTTTTGAGGGGGAGTTCCACTCATGGTACCTAAGTAAAGTTTGATTTTGACTCTGCCTTTCACTCATTCTCACTTATGATACCTTCATTTTATTTGGCTCATAGCACCTAAACTATATATTTTCAATCTAAAATCAACCCAAAAATAAATAAAACTTTATGGGGATTACAATATAATAAGAGCCATAAAATCTCTATTACTGTATACCGAACAAACTTTTTGAAGAATAAGCGGAGGACGGGTAGTAGTTGAGCTTTTTTTTAAAATGGTACAAATTAAGCTAGTAGCGTTTGGACCAAATTTTAAAATATTCTTGGCAAATTATTTTCGGTTGAAATCATCATGCTTTTGCTCGTAAATTTTGGAAGAAATATTTGACTATTTCAAAAAATATGATTTATACTCATAAGTTTTAAAAAATACATTTATTTTGTAATGTCGTTTTATAATGAACATGTTCCGACAAAAAATAACCTTATAACATAATTGATAACAATCATCAACAACAAAATAACAATATAGGCAAGAGCAATACATTAATCGACACTCAAACTTGTCATTGATTCATGATAAATTTTTACTCATTAAAAATAAAATATTCTTTTTTTGTCATGTTATGTATAGCCGTATAGGTAGCAAAGATGATTAGTTATTAGTTATTAATGTAGTAATTTGGTAAATAATGTTAATGTTAGTTGAAATTAACAAATGATGAGTATTTTTTATAAAATATAAAAGTTTGGGTAACTTTTTTATTTTTTAAAATTCTCAAATATTAGAACTTGGCCCAAATATAAGTTTTTTTTTTGGCAAACTACATAAATCCCACTAGTTTAGGTCATAATTACTAAGATTCCCGATAGTTTCAAATATTACTTCTTCTACCATATTTCATGCTTAGGATACATGAGTTTGGATCCGCGAGATACATGTATCTGTCGAATTTTAAAACCGAGATACATATTTTATCTGTTTAAATTAATTGGTTGTAACTGATTTCCTTAATTAGAGGAGTAATTGAGGATTTTCAGAATACATGGACATTTAATTCTAGAAATTTAAATTAATTAAATCTCTTAATATAAGGCGAAAATCAAGGAGTGTATATATGTTTAATTAATTTTATTTGATTATTCTTTGAAATACTCTAATAAACTCATTAATATTATTAATAAAAGACAAACATGTATATCTTGGTCATTAACTTGATTAATTTCATTTTATTACTGTTAAATTAATAAATTCATTAATTTGATGTATCTATTATCAATATATGATGTATCCAACAAACTAAACACTTAGATACATGAGTATCATATAAGTACATTCATATGTATCATAGAAGTATCTAGTATTAATTTCGTGTATTTATTATATGTGTCTAGTATTAACTTAATGTATCTATTTATATGACCTAATATTAATTTCATGTATCTGTTTATATGATCTAATTTTAATTTCATATATCTTTTATATGTATCTAGTATTAATTTGATGTATCAAGTATCAATTTCATACATATATTCAAAAATATGTATCTCGGATACATAGTAAGCATATAAATATAATTATGTGTATCTAAATATGGAATGTAATTGAAACACACAAATTTAGGAATAAATCACGAGTGTGTAGTATTTGTCTTATCATTAATCCAAAAGAAGTAAAATATTTCAAAAATTTCCCCTTTATTTTATCATCTGAAATTATTTCTCATAGATACATATATTTTTAACTCAGATACATGAAGTCTTAACTAGATATATATACACTTGATATGTATTCAACATTATTGCACTCGATGTGTATCTAATGATGTATTTGTTCTGTTAATTAAAGCTTGGCGAAATTCTTCCATCTTGATTAGGCCGTTCCTATATTTAGATCTATTCTCAGTTTGAATGTTGGCGGATGAAAAGTTAGTCCCTGCAATGAGAAATTTATGAGTGAAAATAAACAAATAAAAGTTGTTTAATTTAGTATAATATTCTTAATTATTTGAGCAAACTACATAAATCCCACTAGTTTAGGTTCTAATTACTTAGATTCCCCATAGTTTTAAATATTACTTCCTCTACCATATTTCATACTTAGGATACATGAGTTTGAATCCGTGAGATACATGTATCTGCCGAATTTTAAAATCGAGATACGTATTTTATTTGTTTAAATTAATTGGTTGTAATTGATTTCCTTAATATAAGGCGGAAATCAAAGAGTGTAGATATGTTTAATTCATTTCATTTTATTATTATTTGAAATACTAAAAAAAAAAATGATGACAATGGAAACCGGCAGCCGCTACCTTTTGGGTGCGCATAGGGTAAAACCCCCGCTCCTATGCAATAGCCCGCAAATCACATAGGAGAGGTAACCCGCACTAGGCAAGCCCGGTACGACGAGCTCAACCCTGAAGGCAAACCCCTTGCTTTCGCTGGCAAGGGGTTTCGAACTTAAGACCTCCAACATGGAAGTCCCAAGCCCAAACCACTGGGCCACCCCGAAGGGTATATTTGAAATAATAAATTCGTTAATATTATTAATAAAAGACAAAAAATATGTATATCTCGGTCATGCAATTTGATTAATTTCATTTTATTACTCTTAAAATAAGAAAATTCATTAATTTGATTTATCTATTATCAATATATGATATATCCAACAAATAAAACACTTAGATACATGAGTATCATACAAGTACATTCATACGTATCATAAAAGTATATAATATTAATTTTGTGTATTTGTTATATGTGTCTAGTGTGAATTTCATGTATCTATTTATATGATATAATATTAATTTCATGTATCTATTTATATGATCTAATTTTAATTTCATGTATCTTTTATATGTATCTATTATTAATTCGATGTATCAAATATCAATTTCATACATTATATTCAAAATCATGTATCTCAGATACATAGTAAACACACATATAATTATGTGTATCTAAATATAAAATGTAATGGAAATACACGAATTTAGGAACAAATCACGACGGTGGAGTATTTATCTTATCATTAATCAAAAAAAAAAAAATTAAAAAATTCTACCTTTCTTTAAGGATTTGAATTTTTTTCTCATGATACATATAATCTTAACTCATATACATAAACTCTTAACTAGATACATGTACACCTGATGTGTATCCAACATTGTTGCACTTGATGTGCATCTAATGGTGTATTTTTTCTGTTAATTAAAGTTTGGCGTAATTCTTTCATCTTGATTGAGTCGTTCCTATACTTAGATCTATTCTTGACTTGAATGTTGGCGTATGAAGAGTCAATCCCTGCAATGAGAAATTCACGAGTGAAATGAACAAATAAATGTTGTTTGATTTAGTATAATATTGTTAATATGTAGTACATTTAACGAGAATCATCCGATTTTGGGAATGTTCAACCAAAAGTGTTTGAGAAACAACAAATTTAAAAATATAAAACCTAATTTGTAAAAAATTTAACAAATCCCCACTGTATCTGACAAATATTCATCATGATATGTAAATCCCCAAATCAGAAAATGTTAAAAAATCACAATATACACGGAAAAACTAAAAAGTTTACATGTCCTAAACCATGAATCTTTGATAAGCATAACAATATATTAAAAATTGAAGTAGAAAAAAATGTACCCATACCTGTATCTGGTTAACTTTCATTGCGTCTTGTTGAACTTAAGAGTCGGATCCTACAATCATTACAAAATGGTTATGAAAATAAAAAAATAAAAATTTCTTTATCGGAAATTTATTGTTCATTAACAATCCCTTAACAAGATTCATACCATTTTTTGAATTATGAGCCATTAAAATGGAATGGATAAATAACAAACTCAAACAATGTAAAAATTCTAAAATCTATCGGCTAAAAATATTTAAATGGAGAAAGAACAAACTCAAACAATGTAGAAGGTATATTGAACTGCTAAGGAAGAATGGGTAATGAAGGATACGTGTGGGAGTGGGGAAGAAGGGGTGAGGGTGGGATAGTGTGAATAGGATACAAACGTTTTGGGATTGGGGAGGGAAGCAGCTGAATTGAAGAGAGATAAAATTAATTTGAATTATTAATGTCCCACTAATTAAGGAGATGTAATTTTAAGATAATTATTTACTATCACTTTTTACGGAATTGTGTATCTGATTTAATTTTCTAAAATATATGGTATATTTAATAAAAAGTTGTACTCTATGTAATATTTTTAAAGTAGAGATAAAGTATGTATATATGATAGTATAGTATGTCTATATAGGTAGTTTTTCCTATTCTTAATGTGTAGTACCTTTAACAAGAATCATCCGATTTTGAGAATGATCAGTCACAAAAGTGTTTGAGAAACAATAAAATTTTAAAATATAAAACTTAATTTGTAAAACTATTTAAAATTGAATTTCAGAGCATTATGAACTTTAACTTAGATACAAAACCAAGATAAATGAGAATAATAAAACAATAAAAACAAACCTATATGTATAATGCTAATTTGAACATGGAAACATGTATTAAGAGGATTTTTGGAAGAAAGAGGGCTGGGTTGGGGCAACGGTAGATGAAATGAAGAGGGAAAAGAAAGTGGGGGTGGGGGTGGGGCAACGGCAGATGGAAAAAAGAGGCAGAAAGAAAGAGGGTTGGTGGACTTTTGAGGGGGGGTGGGGATTTGAATTGTTAATGGATCATTAATTAAGAAGTTTAAATTTAAGATAATTATGAAATATCATATTTAAGGGATTATTGTATCTGATTAAATATTTTAAAATATATGGTATAAATATTAAAAGTGGTAGTATGTGTAATTGTTTTAAACTAGAGATAGATATAGTATATATGGTAGTGATTTATGTGTAGTTAGATAGTTTTTTTTTTTTTTTTAATATTTGAAAACTTGGGATACTTGACAAATATTTGTCAATTAATGACAAGTTGCATGTCCCCAAACAACTTTTCTCAATTTTTTCTCAAATATATTTGGACCAAACGGGTCCTAAATCCCAATGAAATTGTTGGCAAGTGGACAGGTAAATCATATTTTGTTGGGCTACCTACCACCCATAGGCCCAAGTGTGGGACGAAACGCTCGTGACTCCTGATGGATATATTGCTATTACTACCCTTTGAACATATTAATAAGGGAAAATTATATGAAATATCAAATTATTAATTAAAATTAAATGTTATAGTCATAATTTATTTTATTTGAAATTTGCAGCAAATATTTTATTTTTTTGTCATCTGATTCGGTATATAATTAGCCATTTTCGATTAGTCATTTTATACATTTTGGTATAAAATATATAAAATACGTTTGTGTCTGTATAAATTGAGAGAAAAGTGAATATACAATTATAAATACATATATTTTCGTCTTATACACTTATAATTATACAAATACAGATCTTATTATACAAATTACAATGTATAAATAAATTTATACAAAACTGAACAATTTGTATAAAATTGGATGTATCTAGCGAATAATACAAATCAAAAGCTCCATAGCAAACATAAAATTTGTTATGGAGCACAATTATGCAAACTATAGTTATAACATACAAATGTGATTTTTATGTTTGCTATATGTGAAAGTTGTTCTAATAATAACTTGTTTGAATTGATTTATTTTAGATATTTTAAAATTAAAATAGTTTTAAAGTAATTTTGTAGTGTTTGGATCAAATAAAAGAAATACTTACAAACATTTGTTTTAAGCTAAAATAACAAAAATAAGTCATAAAGTCATTCAAGCAGGCTTGAAAACAACAATATGATAGGACTTTGATTTGATTTTTAGTTGAGTTATAGTTAGGAATAGGGATGTATAAAACTGAACCAAATCGCAAATCGAGTCAAATCGGAGAAAAAATCCAACTAGTGGTTGGTTTGACTTGGTTTGGTATTGAAAAAAAAAACTGACTATTTTTGGGTTGGTTTGGTTTTAACTGAAAACCTCAAACCCGAGACCAAATCAACCCGACATTATATATATAATTTTAAAATTTTATTTTATACATAAAAATATTTACTTTGATATAATTTTAAAATATTTCTTATACTTTTATCATAATTTTTATCTTTTAATATATTATTTAAAGTCTAAAACTTAGAATTCTAAATGATTCAATAAAGATTATAGTCTACAGATATTGGTAATTATAATAAAGCTTAAATCAAAATCAAATTAATACTAATGCAATAAGAAAATCAATTCAACACTAAGAATGACAATAATATTGAATATTTGTTCTTTGATTTTACATTGGTTTAGACAATTCAAATACATAATCTAATTTTA
>JAJOOS010010687.1:0-12941 GCA_029582725.1 Solanum chiquidenum
TTTTTTTTTTTAATCTTTGAATTAATTAAAAAATTGTGATTTTATTTGTGAATAAGAAGAAAGACAAATAAATATCTTCTTGGTTACAAAAATAAAATATTTTCTTTTTTTAATAAAAAGACAGTCAACTTTCCTAATGCACGTTACTTAGTTGTACTACACAAACTTCTTTGACGTATAGCTGGTCACAGTCTATTTTGATCCAAATTATAATATTTTTTTAAAAAAATAATCAAAAAAGGTAATTAAACTAATAATAGTAATAGTATTTTTTATTGGATCTCTTCAACATTATGTCATTTTTTTATTATTTTGTTGTGGACTGATATATTTGCATATAATAAAAAAAATACTTTAAGCCTGCAAGTTGACACATTCCTTCAACCAGTAGACCTAGTCAATTTATTTTCACCTTCCTAAGCAATTTTTATTTATTTTTTCCTATCCGGGTGTTCAGTATTCATAAGCACGATTAAATCTGAATTCGCGTTGGAAAAATCTCACATTAAGGTAAAACACTTTCTAACAAAGACGATTTCGTATTCAGGGAACCTTTGAACTCGAGACTTTTGATTAAAGATAAAGAAATACTTATTATTCTATGACAACTGTTGTTGATATCTTCCTAAGCAATTTTATTGTTTGTTAGACGGCAGTAGGATCATATATTGTTCTTAATTATTATTTTTTACAAATAAACAATAGTTTATTACATCAGCTAAATTAATAATATAATCATTTTTATACTGACAAATTCAAGTAAATAATAATAATATAATTCAACTTCAACTATGCTCTAATTCTTATGCATGCAAACTTGGTGTTTGTTAAGCCGGACAAAGAATTAATTACGAATTCTATTTGACTATAGGTTTTAAATGTTTTTGTTTTTTTCGTAAATTTTATGTCTAATTAAACGTAATTGCATAAATTTGACTATGATTTCTTGAAATATACATGAACATAAAGTTGGTATAGAGCTAAATTTTTTCAATTTTTTTGCTTGTTTAGTCATGTTCATGTACCCACGTTTGAGAACAATAATTGAAATACAAATCCAATGATCTTGGCCACTAAACATAATTATAATTTTGACAAAGTCACATGGGATTGTATAATCCTTAATTAATAAAGTTGAAGGTATCAAAATATACTAATAATAATTAGGACGTGATTATCACTTCAAAATTACTTTTTAAAAACTAGACATTTGGCAATCAACAATTTATCACTTATAAACCAAAATTTTAAATACTCGTGAAAAATACTAGCAAATCATTGAACAATTCAATTAATTTATTTTTCTTTCAATTGAAAAGGTACAATAATTGTTTTTAGTGGAACTTTTCACATAAGAAAAATCAAATAAATGGACAGCTTTTTGTGGTGTCCACCGAATAATCAACAAATCGTTTATATTTTTTGGAAAGAATAGTAGGTAACTTGAAATTAGTTTTAACTTTTTATATGTTTCAACCAAAAAAAGAAAACCTTTTTATATGTCATTTTCCAAAGATTGTTTTCCAACCCCTATTAATTTTTTGTCATTTCATGACTCTTTTTTTTTTCCTTTTGTCCCTTGATGATGCTGCTGGCTATAGGTTACTCTCATCGTTCCAAAATAGTTATCATGTTTTACCTTTTGAGAGTTAATGTGTTTAATTTTTTAAAATTAAATTGATTTATTTTAAAATTTAATTAGATATTTAAAAAATATATTAAAATATTATTAGTTGAATTGTTTCTCACATGATAAAAAATACATTTTATAATATTAGTCAAAGGAAATTATAACAAGTATTTTGAAACAGAGAAAATACAAGCTTTTTGAATAATTTGTTACTTTTGCATTTCAAGTTATTTGTCGTCCTTATTAAAAATTAATTAGTAATTTATCATTTTAAATGTTCATTCAAGATAAAATTAATTATTCTTTTTAAATTTTATTCTTAGCACTAATTCCTTTCAATAGAGTAAATAATTAATATTACATATAAGTTATATTGAGACACAAATAAAAATTAAATAACCAAAAGCATTTCTAGTTAATGTTTTTTTCTAAGAAACGTGGGGGAAGAAATACGTAAAGATAATATAAGACGGATGAAATAATTAACAACAATCCAACTATTAACAAGTTTCTCTCAAAGTAAATGTCATTAATTAAGCCATTCTTAATAAGTAGATTCATAGAAAAACGTAAGTACATCCGTAAATAAGTAAGATTTTAAAGCTAGTTTGTATAATAGTATAGGATTAAAATTAATGCACTCAATATTTCTCGAGGCAATAAATGGAAATGTAACATAGATACATATACTTCTATTTTTTACGAGTTTGGTCAGTTTGAAAAATCAAGAGATAATTTATCCTTTTGTGTCCATTTTACTCTTGTGTTAAGTACTAGTATTCAATATCGTCTAATAAACATTTCCCAAAATATTAAATTTAATATATTTAAAGGGTAATATTACCTCTATTATATATATATATATATATATATATATATATATTTAAGATGTGTGCCAACTGTCAAGTCAATAGTAGACAGCTATTATAGGACTAAGGAAATAGCAAAATTTTCTTTCTCCTAAAAGATTAATTATTTTTCTCATAAATAAGCATATCATGGATCACATATTTAATTAGTGAGGTGCAATATTTTTTTAAAAAAAACCTAACATTTTAGCTTAAAATAATTGTCATCCTAAAAATTTAAGACTAAAATTGATAATTATTTTTAATTAATACTCTTAACATTAAAGATACACTTCTTTATAATTATATTATATAGGTTAATTTTCAAATTAAAATTAGTTATAAAAAGAATAGCTTAAATTATATTTTATATTTTTTTAATAAACGTAAAAAAAAAATGATTAAACATGGTGCATGCAAAAAGCTTAGTAATGCCTTTACTTTTCCTCCTTATTCAGCTTTCTTTTCTTCAAACTTTCCATTTTTCTTTTTATCTTTACTTTCCCTTTTCTTCTTTTCTACTTTCTCTAATATCCGTACATTATATAAAACTTACTTTTTGGCTCCTTTTACAGTCATATATTACCTTTCAATTTTGGATTATTATTTTTCTCGATGCCCAGTATTTGCATTCGATTAATTCAGAACACCTTCATTGAAAAGTTTTATTTAAAAAAATAAAATATCGAGTCACGTTGGAGGATACGTGATTGTACATAATATTAGTTGGAGGTTACATGTATTACATCGATGGTACGTTATACATAATACTCGTGAGAGGTTACATGTATTATATCAAATTAATTAAGATACACATTATTTGCAACAAATTTTAAATATATGGAAAATAAATCAACCACACAAATAAAATCTGAAGAAACATGAATGTTTTATTGATAATAGTGTGGGTACAATTCTGTTCCTCTCATAATATTTATTCATGATTCGAGGGCTGTTAGTTGCGTATTTTTCGAACTGGGATGATTTAGATTTGATCTCTATATGAATATTTCATGACTTTTATGAAATATATCAAGATCTTGATCTTTAAAAATACCCAAGAGTTTATGGGATATTTAACATGAACTAGGGTTTATGGTTGAGTAGCCTCCAAAAATTCTAATTGAAATTAAACACACCTTGTAGAGTTTCAATTCAAATTAAATACGTTTTGTAGAATCCCACAAAATTTTAATGTCTACACACATAAACTAGTCTGAAAACACAATTATCAACAAAAAAAGAAAAGTATTTAACTTTCCTATTCAAAGTAGGCCATCAATATTTTTGGTGTATCTTAGATTGGTAGTGACGAGATATATTTTATTTATTTAAGGTCTGTATCAAGCTTTTAATATTCAGATCTGATTTTTTGTATAATTAAAAAAAAGAGCAAAATTTAAATAATGTGGCACAATATTAGTGACAACAAATCCTAAAATCCATTTAAATTGACTTAAAAAAATTAGTTTTTAACTCAAAATAAAAAAATCAAACTGAAATGACTTTTAAGTCAAAAAATAAAAAGTAGGAGAAAATCTACTTTTGATTTCTGACTTATTTTAAGTTATTTTTTATATTTGTCAAACACTTTCAAAAGTCAAAAACTGACTTAAAATAGATTTGACCAATTTTTAAGTCAATCCAAACAAGCTTTTTAAATCTTCAAAGTTGCTAGCCATATATGTATGGAAAGGACAAAATATGCATTGGCCTAATTTAAACGGTTATGAAGACAAATGTTTGAAAAACTTTTCCTATAAATTTTATTGTGAAAATTATAAGAAAAAAATAAAAAATAAAAAAACTTTTTGCCCTTTCACTGAGCTTAAAATAACATTGCTTTATCTTGTATTTGCCCTCTATTTTAAAGGACCTATGTATACAAATAAGATAGTTTGTTCACCTAACTTCAATTTTATGATCATAAACATAAACTATTTATCAAATTTTATTTTGATATTTCATGAGTAATATTTAAAATATTATATCATATGAGAATGGAACTTTCTATGATGTCAATTAGATCCTTCATAATTATTATTATTATATCACTAAAGAGCATATGATGGAATAGTAAGTACTCTTTTATTCTTAATCAGAAGTTTCTAGTTCGAACACGGGATATGTAGTCCCAATCATCTTTGATAAGAAGTACTTTACATCTTAAAATGAGATTTTTTTGCGCGAATCTGAATTAATCAGCTCCAAAATAGATTTTGAACACAAAAAGTCCTTCATAATTATACTTTATATATAGTCATGATTCATTCTCTTTTACTGGTTGTTTACCTAACTATCAAATATTATTTTGATATTTCATATGCAATATTTAAATATTTTTGTTTATAAACGTGGTTAAAAATTTACACTTGATTACTGAGGTTAATTTAATCAACTCATCAAGGCGAAAAAATTAATTGAAAAGTAAAGAGTTTAGGCACACTAGAAATAGTCTTTATTTAAGTTTATTTATATGGTACCAAGTGGGACAAAAATATCATTGTTTTGAATTTTCAAAGGATCTAAAAACTAATTAAATTAAAGTTGGGTGGGGGTGGAGGTGGGGAGAAAAGGAGATTCATCCACAAGAATTGAAACTTCCAAAAAGAAAAACTAATATATGGTGTACTTTCTATGATAATAAAGTTAGGCCTTTTATGTCCATGTATTATGGGCTAATAAGTATTAGGTATTTAAGGATTTCTTCTTTTTTCTTAACAAGAAGAAGTCCTTTTTTTTAGTACGTATATAAGAAAAGTCTTTTGTGGGTTTACATGAAATATACATTTAATTGGAGTTTTAAAGAAGAGTCAAAAGATGAAAAATACAATAATGTGATTAACGACACAAGGATTAATTAATCGTAAGATGATTAAGATCCTTTTATCTTAAGAATCAGAGTTATGATGTTGTCAGGATGTCTATCTAAACATTCTTCATTGAAAGATTATACTATACTATATATAAAAAGGGGTTAAATCTTACTTTATATTGGTATACGTAGTATTTTGGAAACTCTTATAATTAAAATGATGACTCATAGCGTAATGGCAAGGATAGGCAATAAAACTTACACGGTGCCCAAGTTTGATTCCGTGAATCTATATTTTGTTTTTCTTGTTGTGAACTGCTTAACATATGTAAGATATTAAAAATATAAAAAAGACACAATTTTAACATAAAGTGAGCTTGATGACTATTGGGTGCAGAACTATACAGGGCATGCAAGACCATATTTCTATAATGAAAAAAAAATGAATTTACTATTCAAAATTTGAACATTCTTCATAAATTTTTTGGCTACACCACTGCTCCACCGTTAATCAAAACTCAAATTTAAGTCCTCAGTAGATAAAAGTCCTAGATTGATTCTGTATTATTAGTGGAATATATTATATTATATATGCGTCGTCACCCTAGCATTAACACAAAAAAGCAACTGGAAAAAAGTTAGCATTAATAATTACATATCAAAGATTCTAATTTACATGAGATTTGGATTTTCTCTTTGATTCTCATGCACTTGGCCTTGCCTTTGTCTTTATTTCTTACACCATATATTGTACAGTAGAGATAACATCAATTAATAATTACTCTTGATTTATTTAGACAGACACCAACTAGCATTTTATTAGCACTAATTTGAATTAAGACATGTATACAATTAATTAGAAATCGCAAGTCCAATAAACAAAAACAAATTTAAATATTATTACATCTTTAAATCTTAGTAAAAAAGGATAATGGGATGAGGATACTATTTGGCAATGAGATTTTTTAATTTTTTAATTTTCGAAGTTGAATTTCAGACAATTTTCAAGTATATATTATATTTCACTTATAGAGTAGTAACTCTTTAAACTTCAATTATTCACTTGACATATTTAAAATTATTTTATTTAATGACATTTAGTACTTTATACATATTTCTTTTAATTTACAAAAATCAAAATATTCGAAATTATGTCCTAAATTTAATGTCCAATCAAATTAAGACGCATAAAATGACACAAGGGTCAAAATGTGAGCTTAGTATTATTTTGAGTCAATATGTTGGCAATCACTATCAAATAACTACACCTCCATTACACCAAATAAAGTAATTTGTGTGGAAAATAATAATATTAGGTCTAGCTAATTCAACGTCAAAAGATAATTCATAAGATAAAAGCTTATTCAAAATCATATAATTAATGGGACAACAACCTGCCTTGACCAACAAATGGGACACTTAACACCTCCTCCCTCTTCCCCACAAAAGAAACTAAGCTTCGAATTTGACTCAAGTTTAAAAGCTAGCGCATAAGACGAGTATTATCTAAACATATATAATGAAACAAAAACTTATTCTCTCAAACAATATGCAACGCACACTCAACATATTACTTATAGATTATATAGTATTCTGTCTCAATTTATATGACTTATTTTTTTTAGTTAGTTAAAAAAAATGACATATTTCTATATTAAGTAACAATTTAATTTTATAATACATATTTTATCCTTAATGAAATGGTTTATAGTTACACAAATATATGTCACTCGTTTTAGATCACAAGTTTAAAAAATCTTTCTTTTTTTCTTAAATTCCATGCTGAATCAAACTAATCAACTCATATAAAATGTGACGGATGGAATATTATTTATGGAAAAATCCTTTTGGCCAGAATGGTATTTTACCTTTTTGAACATTTTTACCCTTTTAACTTTAATACTTTTTAACTAAAAAATGGAAAAAAATATCAGTTTATTTTAAAATAAAAAAAATCCTTAAATTTTCTGGCCAAATTCTGATCAAATTTTCTGATCATTTAGCATTACCCATTATTTATATGGAGATCTCGTCAAGCCTCTCCAACTACTTTTTTCATATTACTTTGTTCTTTGAGTAATTAGGTGAGCAAGAAGGAACTTTCGAAAAGAGAAAAGGATTGAAAACGAATGCAAATTAAATTGAAGACTTAAAAAAGGCCCAAAAACTTAAATTACTTGAAAAGAAAATAAAGAAGTTCTTGACCAAGTTGTTCTTATGGGGTTCAAAAGACAATAAAGAAGACATAGGACATGTGATGTGGCACATGTACCTAATCAATTCACAAACCTATGCTATTTGACTGACTTTTTCCCATAACCAAAGGCCATTATTCAATAAATAAGCAAAGAGGAGCTCTACCAGTCTCTCCTTTTTTTCATTCCTTCAAAGACCCGTTTGAAGGCAAGTCATGGTATCCGGGATCGGACATCGAAAGGGAAGGAATTCCATTCTGTAGGGAAGGAGGACCTACTGAATAAGTCTCCAATCAATCGTAGGCGGGTGAGAAAATGGATTTTTCATAGCGGAGCAATAAGTAATCTTTCATTCTTAAATTGAAGTTCTCACTTCAACTCTACTATGATCATCAAAGTCATCTTTGTTAGAGATTGTATTTTATCGTTTAAATTTAAATTTAATCGAACCTCAATAATATTGATATTAAATTCAAACACCAAACCTTCATATAAAAAAAACATATCACATGATGACATGTCCCATTTCCCAAGAAATGGTACCATCCGTACTATACCGTAACACCTCATATATACTTTAATAATTACTACTTATAAATTAAGAATCATATATATGGCCAAAAACATTTTATTATAAGAGTTCTTGCAATCTTTCAATGTTTTTTTTATTGAACTTTCCAACAGTTTTCTTTACAACTAGCAATAGACTTGTTCTTATTCTTTGATGTTCACTTTCAGCCAGTATATAGTTAGAGACAGAAGTGATGGCCAGGGTGTTAAAAGAAATATCAAATCGAATCGAATCGAAATTAAATCAAAGTTAACATAAAAGGCTGACGTATTCTTTGACTTATTGATTTGCTTTAGGGGATGTTAACTTGAAAAAGATCGATAATATTTAATTTGTTTTAGTATTTACTAGGTGCACACATATACATATTTTTATCTATAATACTTGGTTGAGTTTTATATTATTTTTTATTGAAGTAATTTAGGGATGAATCTAAGGTGATTGTATGTAGGTTGACAAAATGATTAAAAACTTACGATTATTCATCCGATCCAAAGTCAATTGTATAGTTAAATCATAAACAATGAATGAAATCTTTGTTATTCAAGGAAATTGCTATGTAAATTCCACCACTCTCAGTTCAACAATAGTGATTCACTATTAACTTGAGAAAAAAGATTGAAAAGCAGTAAATGATAAAGGTAATTTTACCAAATCACCTTTATTAAATATAAGACATTTAAACATTAAAAAATTGAATAGCAGTATTTAATAGCAAGAATAAAATAGACACGACATGATAAATTATTCATTGATTTTATAAACTGAACAACTATTATTAGACATTTCAAAATAGTATATAGTGGACAAATAAAAATAAACGGAGTCCGGAGGGAATACTATAATTTCCGGAAGGAAAAAAAATCATGGGTACTATCCATCAAATACACCTTCATTAAAGTATGTAAATACATAAGGTTAACACATGTATTATTTTTCTTAATACACTCTATCAAACAACCCCTAAAGGCGTAATCCCTACAAATACACTTATTATTAAAAAGAGTAATAAAAAAGAAGAAATATTTGTAATCCGAGAGCACTCATTTCTTTTTTCTTTATTTGATAAAACTAAGAGTTATAAGTTTGCTACATTTCTTATATCTTGAATAAATTTATTTATTCCATCCTCCTAGCTAGTTAAATCTGATTAAAGAAAAGTACTAACATATGAAATTTTGATTTATTTGGAAATATGTTTTTCACGGGTACTGGAAACAATTATTCACATTGAGAATCTCAACGAGAAGTCCTAAAAGTAAATAAAAACAAAAGCTAAAAACCATACAACTAGTATATGAAACATATAAATATCGTAAATATATATAATATATATTTTATCATATTTTTAATTTTCATCCATTTCAATCATGCAAGTGGACTATGCTTTGTCATTTATTTGTTTTATTCAGTGGGCAAGGAGCTGTATGGCCAGCAAGACGATCTTTTTATTCACTTGCTACTTAGTGATATATCATTCATCACATGCACAACTTTTACACAAATATATTAAAATGTATTTTTTTTTTGTCCAAAAAATTGTAACTTGTAGTATTTTTTGTATAATTTTTAATACATAAGCTTTACTTGTATAAAAATTAAAATATTGAGTTAGTCTTCTAAAAAAAAGCGAAACATGAAGTTACAGTTTCAAATGGATGGTTATACCAACATGGGTTGTGGTGTAGTGGTGGAACTACTTCAGCGTTAACCTGAGGTCTCGAGTTCGAACTCAGGGTATAGAGAAAATCATGTTGGGAGCGCCACTCCTGAATAGACCCTGCAGTGCGCGATCCAAATTTAATCAATGCTCTAATGTGTGCTCCAAACACCTGATGGAAAAAAAGAGTTTATAAGTTAGTGCTGATATACATCATATATACTTATATATATATAGCAGGTTGGTTATTACTTCCAACGTGTCACTGGCTATTAATTATTCTATAAAAAATTATTTGTAATTATCTTATAAATAATTTAATTGTGAAATATTTTTATGATATCATACCAAAAATAAAACTTATAGAATATTAAATTTAAAAAAAGAGTGGATTGGGGGATGCATATTTCTATATCCACATGGAGGGGGTCAGCCATGCTATGAAATATGGAGATAGAAATAATTGCTTGGAATCAGAAACACATGCTATTGCTTTTAATTTCTCAACAGTATGTCTATTCTATTTATTGTAGCTGACTACTATTCATTCATTTATTGTCATTTTCACAACTCAATGAGTGGTTCTACTTCCCAAACTAGGTTTTAGGATAATCTCGATTACGAGTTTTGAGTATGGAAATATTTTTGATAGAAAACATTTATTTTTTTGAATTATAAACTCTATGCAATGCGAATTTAAATTAGCATTGCTCTAATATAGATATCAGACACGAAATAGAAAAAAAAAGTTCAAGCTAGAAAATAATCAACAACATACTTCAAATTTGGCCTTACTTAGATGTTATAATTACAAGAAGTTTATCATATATAGAATCGTTTGAGGTCATTATCTACAAGTTGAAGTCGGAAAAAATCATTTAAAGAGTATTTCAAGTGAAATAATAATTTTTTATTCATAAAACTTCATTTTTTTCAAGTAAAATTCATGGCGACACAACCTTTTCAAGTACTTTTTTTCAACTTCAACAAAATATTACTACTACCCATGGAATGACAAGTGAGATCTATATTTTTTTCTGAGATTAGTTTTTATGGACCTTAGAAATATACACCAAGTGATATTTGAACATTTTTAGGTAATTAAGAAGTTGGGTACGTTGTTACTATTCAATATTCACGTAATCACGGTTTGGGACCATTTACAATTAGTTAGTGGAATGTCACAAAGAGATATGATGGTCTACTTTTCATATCTCCAAGATTTGATTTGTACCTTTGCAAATTGGAACTATTCAATGTTCATTTGGAGGTGGGGGTGGGGGATATTAATAAAGTTTGTTTTATGTAAAGACAAATTCAAGATTAATTTAAGTCGATCAAGTATACAATCACTAAAATAACTAAGCAAATATTAAACATCACATCTGGTAGAAGCATTATATCTTTATTGAGATTCATATCATATCATATATTCATATTGGATCTCACTCTTATTTTTGAACGATAAGACTATTTCGCATTTGAGACTAGGCCAATCTAAATGGATATATTACATGTTAAGTCATTTTGATCCATCCGATGAACAATTCAAGGAAAAAGCCATTTCACCCCACTAAAGTTACCGCAACTACTAGTTCTAACATAGAACCGATGAAGACTCCCAAGCAGCTCGAATCACACAAGTGAAAACCAATAAATTTATTGCAACGAATAATTTGGAGTTTAGTGATCCGGAGGTAGTAGAGGGGTAGGTTATTAAAATTTTTGGAAAAATGATGATACTAAGTAGGCGTTTGGTCATGCGATACCATATCACGATATGGTATCGTGAGATGGAATCAGCGTTTAGACATGCAATTTTACGCTGATTCCATCTCATGATTCCATATCATAAGAGGTGATACCATATTCTCCAAAAACCATGATATGGTAATTCCATATCATGATTTGAGATATTTTAATACAATAATTGATTCATGAGTTTATATTTTTTTAAAACAACCCCACATTTATATCTACTAACCATTTGTTTCATATGTAAATAAAATTTATAATCACATCATTACTTTTTAAAATTTATTATTCTCACCGACATAAAATTTATTATTTTCACCAACATATAGTCACTTTAACTCACACCTCACGATTGTAAAATTTAAGGTAAAATTTCAATCACATTAATAAATTTATTTTATGGCCTTAATAAGTGCACATTTATATTTTATGTGTAAGTTATTAGTATTTAGTTACATATTTCCTATCAACTTTGTTTAAAGAGATAATATTTATTTTATGACTTTGCATTGTCTTGGAAGCACTATTTTTATTACTCTTACAAACATTATTTTTATGAAGTGTATTCTATAATGCTTCCAATTTATTTTATGTTCACTGAACTAATATTGATGTATTTTTTATTTGGTAGGATTGTGATGGTGCGATTGATGGAACATATATAGAAGGGGAGGTTCCTAAAGCGGTGCAACAAGCATATCGTAATCGCAAAGGAAGAACATTACAAAATGTCTTATGTGCTTGTGATTTTGATATGCGATTTACCTTTGTTGCTGCTGGTTGGGAAGGTACTGCACATGATAGTAAAATACTTGAGAATGCACTTGTTGAACCAACGTCACAATTTCCATTTCCGCCACATGGTAACTTTAAATTACATCCTTAGAATAAATATTATTTATTTACACAAAGATGTCTCATTTACGTCACATATGCTTTTAGTAATTCTTTATAAAATGTTTTTTGGTAGATAAATATTATGTTGTTGATGCTGGTTTCCGAAACACAAATTTTTTTTAGCTCCATACAAAGGACTACGTTATCATTTGCAAGATTACCGAGGAAGTGAAAGAGAGCCTCAAAATGCCAAAGAACAATTTAATTATAGGCATTCATCTCTGCGCAATGTGATTGAACGGACTTTTGGAGCTTGGAAAAATAGATTTAGAATGCTGAAACAAGGCATGAACCATTATGTTATTGATACACAAGTGAAAATTGTCATAGCTTATGCAGTGTTACATAATTATTTACGAGAATACCAAAGTAGTGATAAAGTATTTATGGTCTATGAACATGAAGATATAGTTGCGGAGGATATTGACCAACAAATGGCTCAAAGGAACAATGTTGGTTTGTCTTCTCGGTAACATGATCGAGAAATGCAAGTTCAACGTGAGGAAATTGGCCGTACTATGTGGGAGGATTATATTAAAGACTAGTACACTATAATTTATGTTCAATTTT
>JAJOOS010010688.1:0-10231 GCA_029582725.1 Solanum chiquidenum
TATATATATATATATATATATAATTACCTTTAATTCTGTGTTTGGGGATAGAGGATAACAAATAATTAATTAATCTGTAACAAAATTTTATAACTAACAAATTGCTACAAATCTATGGTTGACGACAAGAGAATTGTAAGACGCCTTTTTTCACAAGTAAAAATGACTTTATATCTATATATATATGTGATAAAAGTGACACATATCAGCACCACAAAATTTTTAAAAATAATTTAAAATTCTTTTATATATGTATCTTAAATTAACCAAGAAGAAATAAAAAGAGTAACCAACTAAAAAAATCTTTTAAAAATAAATATTACAAAATTATATTTTACAAAAAAAAAACACATGTAATTGTAGTTAATTATTTTAAAATAGAGGGATCAGCTTCAAAAATGAGTAATTTTAATTAATTAAATTTATTTATTTAAATAAAATGGGAATATAAATAGGCAGTTTTAGAACTCCCATTAAATTCACACTCAAACACAAACTATAAAAAGAGATTAAGAAAAAAATTTACTATAAAATACACGAATTTTAAAAAATATGATACTTCACACTAAAAGATTTACAAAAAAATTGTCTAATAATTAAAATAAAATGAATTGCCATTTTAAAATCGAAAATAAAATTTTAAAAATTATTTTTTTATTGAATACTTACTTTAAATTAATGTGATATAACCATTTTAATAATTTTAATATTTATAAAAAGATAAAATTAAATATTAAATATTTGAATGATCTGTTTTAAAATTAAAAAAATTTAAAAACATTTAAATTCCTTATATAAATAAAAACGGGAATATAAAATAGGCAGTTTTAAGACTTCCCATTACATTTCCACTCAAACACAAACTCTAAAACCTGATTAATTAAAAAATTAATAAATTAAAACAATTCTATTACACAAATTCTAAATTTTAATATTTATATAAAGATAAAAAAAATTGAATGATCTTTTTTAAAATTAAAAAATTAAAAATAATAATTAAATTCTTTGTTTAAAAAAAAACAGAAATATAAATAGACAATTTTAAAACTTCTCATTACATTCCACTCAAACAGAAACTCTGAAACTTGATTAAGTAAAAATTAGTAAATTAAACCAATTATATTACACGAATTGTATTTCTTTTAACATAATAAAAAAAATAACAAAATATCAACAATTTTAAAATTAAAAAAATAATTAAAATTCTTTTATATGTGTATTTTAATTTATTTTTTTAAATAGAAAAGAGTAACCAACAAAAAAAATTCTTAAACAAAAATTAGACAGTTTTAAATTCAAAAAATAATTTAATTTTTTTGTATATATGTATCTTAAATTAACCAAAAGGAAATTAAAAAGATTAACGAACTGAAAAATTCTTTTAAAAATAAAAATTACAAAATTGTATTTTGCAAAAAAAAAGAAGACACATGTAGTTGCAGTTAATTATTTTAAAATAGTGGCATCAGTTTTAAAAATCAGTAATTATAATTAATTAAAATTATTTCAAATTCGTAAATTATTTTAAAGATAAATATGAAATATTAAATATTTGAATAATCTATTTTAAAACTAAAATTTTAAAAAACTTTAAATTCTTTATTTAGCTCCCTGTGTGACTAGTCCGGATCACACAGGCTCAATGGCACTTGTCAGTTGGTGGTAGCAAGGTTAGATGCAATCTATATGGGAGTAGGTGTTGATGTAAATCTATTATGATTTCAGAATCGTAGAACTTAATGACTTTCACATACAATTTTATAATAATATGCCAGTCAAGAAACAAATCTGAATTATTCATAGTTTTCTTCTTGATCAAAATTAGCGAAAGCACTTTATTTATTTTTGTTCTTAAACCAAGAATTAAGTTTTGTTTCTCTCTCTTTACCTTAAGTTTCAAAATAGTTTGATGGAACTTACTCTCTGTTTTGGCAGAGAGAGGACCCTTTTATAATATGGAGCACAGAACAGTTATTTCTCACGTTCCATCAACGTGAGTTGTGGATATTAGGAGGTAGTTTTAATCCCACTAGGTAACTTCCCAATACAGGTTTAGGATTTAACTTATTTAATTATATTAAACCAAAAATAAATAAATTATGTGGGCCATAGAAACTTACATTCTCCCACTTGGCACACACAATAACTAATCTAGCGGTTTAATATGTAAGTCAATCATGTGTGCAATTAATGTTAAATCCAACATCATTTGTCATTGTTAAATAAATTAACTAATATGAGTCATGACAGTTGTACATCACTTTACTTGACATAATTCCTTCCATGTACTACTATACTAGTCTATTACCTAACATAACCTTTTAAATACATAATGGGTCCAACAATAATACTTAGAATGTTTTATCTAAGTTAGAACCTGTCATCATCATTCACAATATTATGTATACAAGAGAAAACAGGTAACAACAGAAACATAATTTGAGCTCAAAGTGTCAATTACATAAACATAATAAAGTCTTTACATAAAGTCATTCATTGCTATCAATAAGACCCATCCTTTCAACATGTTCAACAAATGCTTTGAGTGGTAATCCTTTCGTCAAAGGGTCAGCAATCATAAGCTTGGTGCTAATATGTTCAATGGACACTTTATGTTTCAAGACTTCTTATTTAACCGAAAAGTATTTCAATTCCATATGTTTAGCACCCTTCGAATACTTGTCGTTTTTAGAGAAGAAAACTGCGGCGGTATTGTCACAATAAATTTTCAGCGGTCTGGTTATATTGTCGACTAATCCCAGTCCTGAAATAAAGATTCGCAGCCAATTATCCTAGACTGTGGCCTCAAAGCATGCCACAAACTCAGCTTCGATAGTGGATGCAACTATAACAGACGGCTTCGCACTCTTCCATGATATTGCTCCTCCAGCTAATAGAAATAAATATCCAAATGTGGATTTTCTTGTATCCACACAACCAGCATAATCTGAATCTGAATATCTAACCACATCAAGATGATCGGATCTTCTATAAGTAAGCATATGATCTTTAGTTCCTTGTAAGTATCGCAACACCTTCTTTGCAGCCTTCCAGTGATCCATTACAAGATTACTTTGATATCGGCCCAGCATCCCAACAGCAAAACTGATGTCTGGTCTTGTACATGTCTAGGCATACATTAGGCTCCCAACTATTGATGCATAAGGAATATTTTTCATTTGTTTACGTTCCAAGTCATTCTTTGGACATTGATTGAGACTAAACTTATCTCCTTTCTGAATTGAAACGGAACTTGATGAGCATTTTTCCATTCTATATCTCTCCAATATTTTATTAATATAGGCTTTCTGAGACAACCCCAACAATCCCTGTGATCTATCCCGAAATATTTCTATCCAAATCACAAAGGATGCCTCTCCCATATCTTTCATTTCAAAATTGTTAGAGAGATATTTCTTGGTATCGTGCAACAAACCAAGATCATTAGTAGCAAGCAGGATGTCATCAACGTACAGGACTAACATAATAAACTTACTCCCACTGACCTTCAGATATATACACCGATCAATAGTGTTTTCCTTAAATCCAAAGTAACAATAGTTTCGTTAAACTTGAGATATCATTATCAGGAAGCTTGTTTAAGTCCGTATATTGACTTTTTAAGTTTACACACCATGTGTTCCTTTCCTTTAATAGAGAACCCCTCGGGTTGATTCATGTAAACTTCTTCCTCCAAATTTCCATTTAGAAAGGTTGTTTTCACATCCATTTGATGTAGCTCTAAGTCATAATGAGCTACCAAGGCCATTATAATTCTGAGTGAATCTTTTCTAGAAACAAGTGAAAATGTCTCTTTATAGTCAATGTCATCCTTTTGAGTGAAACCTTTGGCAACAAGTCTGGCCTTGTGACGTTCGATGTTGCCAGTTGAGTCACGTTTAGTCTTAAAGACCCATTTACATCCAACTCTTTTGTAACCTTCAGGTAATTCAACAAGGTCCCAAACTTCATTCTGTTTTATAGATTTTAACTCATCTTACATAGCATCTATCCACTTATAAGAATTGTTACTTTCAATGGCTTGTGAAAATGAAACTGGGTCATTATCAATTCCCAAGTCAGTTTCTGACTCATGTAGATATATCAAATAATTGTCAAAAATAGCAGATTTTCTTCGTCTTTGAGATCTTCTTGATGTTATTTCTTGTGGTTCATCTATTGCAGATTCATCAATTATGGCTTCATTGTGATTAGTAGGAGCATTAATTTGTTGTTCTTGTTGATTACTTTGTTGTACAACATCTTCAGGAACAACAAATTTAAAAGAAGTGCAGGGTAGAGAAATTCGCACCCTAACTTCTTTAATTTCCACGTTACATGGATCTTTACTCCCACTAACTTCACCATTTTCAATGAACCTAGCATTTTCAATTGCAATTATTCTCGTGCTATGATTAGGACAGTAAAATCTATACCCCTTTGATTTTTCCGAATAACCAATGAAGAAACCACTGATTGTTCTTGAATTCAAATTCTTTTCTTGTGGGTTATAAACTCTAACTTATGTCGGGTAACCCCAAACATGTAGGTGCCTCAAACTAAATTTCCTACCAGTCCACAATTCAAAAGGTGTCTTTGGAACTGCTTTACTAGGAACCCTGTTAAGCAAGTAAACGGCAGTTCTTACAGCATACATCCACAATATAGGAGGTAAAGATGAATTACTTAACATACTCCTAACCATATCCATTAATGTACGATTACGCCTTTCTGCCATACCATTTTGTTGTGGTGTGTCAGGCATTGTGTATTGAGCACATATGCCATGTTTTTCGAGGAATTTAGCAAATGGACTTGGGTGTTGTCCAGTTTCATCATATCTTTCATAATATTCACCACCTCTATCAGACCTGATTATTTTCACCTTTCTATCTAGTTGTCTTTCAACCTCAGTAATAAATACCTCTAAGGCATTAATCGCTTGAGATTTTTCATGCAACAAATAGACATATCCATAACGTGAAAAATCATCAATAAAGGTGATGAAATTTTTTTTCTTATTGAAAGACATGATATCAAAAGGACCACATATATCAGTGTGTATAATTTCAAGAAGTTGAGAGCTTATTGTGGCTCCTTTCTTTGTGTGTCTTGTTTGTTTTCCTTTAATACAATCCACACAAATGTTAAGGTCACTAAAATCCAAATCTGGAAGAATTTCATCCTTAACTAATCTTTCCAGCCTTTCTTTAGATATGTGACCTAAACGTTTATGCCACAAGTAAGCAGATCGTTCATTCACCAAACTTCGTTTGGTTCCAACATTATGATGCAAAGTTAAGAGTGTTTCAGCAAACAGATTATCAAGATTCAGTTTATATAAGTTATCACAAAGAGTACCAGTACCAATGAGATAATTATGCTTAAACAAACTAAAACATCCATTACCAAAATTAAAAGAGTATCCAGTCTTATCTAACTTATATAAAGAAACTAAATTTCTCGAAAGAAAAGGTACATAACAAGTTTCAAGTAAATCTAAGTGACGCTCAGTATCTAGAATCAAACGATAAGTCCCGACAGCTTCAGCTGGAGCCTTCACTCTATTCCTTATGTACACATATATTTCATTCTTGTTTATGGTTTTGGTTGTAAGGAATCCCTGCATCGTACTAGAAACATGAACAGTACAACCAGCACAAGGCTTACATTTCTTCTCAAACCATACCTTACGTTTCAGGCAATCTTTCTGAAAGTGTCCAGGTTTTCCACAGAAACAACACTTATCATTCTTATATTCCTTCTTACGTACTTTAGATGAGGACTCACTAACATTGTGTTGCCTATGTTTTCCCTTAACATGCTTCTTTCCTTTCTTTCCAGCTCATTGATGACTTACAAAGTTGATGGAGTGGGTTCCTTAATTCTTGAGCCTTATTTCCTCCTGGACCAACATTCTGTGCAATTCATGCACGTTCCATTTGTCTTTCATAGTGTTGTAGTTCATTTGGAAAGGGCCGTACTCAGATGGTATTGAGTTGATGATGAATTGTACAAGGAAATTTTGTTCCACTTCCATTCCCAAAGACTTAAGTCTTGCTGCTACGTTTGTCATTTCAATTACATGCTCATGCATGGTACATGAACCATCAAACTTCATGGTAGTCAAAGTACCCATTAGTGTCCCATCAAGTGACTTATCAGTAGTTTGAGAGGATTCTTCCACAAATTTCAGAAATTCTTTTGTATTCTCAGTTTTGGGAAGAGTAGTCTTAATATTGCCCGCAATATTCATTCGCATGAACATTAGGCCTAATCTGTTAGACCGATCTCAGTGCTTATAATAGGACATTTCTTCAACACTGCTAGTTTCAGTAATAGCAGTTGGCTTCTCAGTGTAAAGTGCAACATCAAGATCTAAAACTCCTAGATGAAATTTGATCTGTTCGCACCAGTCTGAGAAGTTAAGACCATTAAATGTCGTAACAGAAGCAGAGTGCAAATGAAGAGCAGATATTGCAAATAAAATATGCTCATTTGTTAATACTTTGAGTTATGAGTTTAAACATACTATTAGATTCAGGAAAGGTTTATGTATTCTTAAATGTATACTAATGTCCTCCTTTGGGCGAAGCATCAAAATACAACTTTAGACATAATGATGCTTAAATATGAATTTAAAGTCAAAATAATGTATTCTTAATAATATTTATTATCTTTGGATAAATAAATAATCTAAGGATACATCTAAATTATCTCCTTAATGTTAAATGGTTATATGAACAAACAATCAACCTTTGGGTGATTCATAAATGTCATATAACCGAAAACTCCAATTTACCCATAAGTGTTATATCGGTTATAAGCATCAAAATTATTGGGTAATTGAATTTAAGTTAAATTATTATTTTGAAATTAAATTCATAAAGATTTTACCACTTTGGTGACTAAAAAATCCCACATACATAATTTCATATAATCATAAAATTGTTTTGTTAACTATATAATGGAGGTCATAAGCACTAAACCAAATATGGTTCATGAAAATTCCAAAAAGTGTAATACACCAATTATTGAAATTCAGTAATAGAAATTAATTAATTTTTTATCTATTCATCATTGAATCAAACAAAATTATTATCCATCACTGAGAGACATTAAAACAGTACACGATAACTTCACTAATTTTCTCAAAATTTGTCGAGAACAATCTCAAGTGAATAAAGGCAAAAAGAACATTGCATGCCTTCTACAGCAACTTCAATTTTGAGATCATTACTTCTATTATTTTAATAATATACATAAGGACAATCAATTATTAAAGAATAGAGAACATAATATATTTCAATTATTGTACGGCTTGTCTTCTGCTTCTTTCATTACTCGGGAATTATTCCTTTTATATTCCTTAACAAAATATTTAGCGAGTAATTTATCAAATCCCACAAATAGATTTAATATCAGATTATAAATCCTTAATTACATAATTAGGTTTCACAAAATCAAAAGAAAACATAATTTTAATGGAAAATCACTAGTTCTTAAACCTGGCTCGAATACCACATGTAAATCTATTATGATTTCAGAATCGTAGAACTTAATAATTTTCACATACAATTCTATAACAATAAGACAGTCAAGAAACATACCTGAATTATCCATAGTTTTCTTCTTGACCAATATTAGCGGAAGCACTTTATTTTCTTTTGTTCTTAAACCAAGAACTAAGTTTTGTTTCTCTCTCTTTACCTTACGTTTCAGATTAGTTTGATGGAACTTACTCTCTATTTTGGTAGAGAGAAGACCCTTTTATAATATGGAGAATAGAACAGTTATTTCTTACGTTCCATCAACATGAGTTGTGGATAATAGGAGATAGTTTTAATCCCACTAGGTAACTTCCCTATACAAGTTTAGGATTTAACTTATTTAATTATATTAAACCAAAAATAAATAAAATATGTGGGCCATAAAAACTTACCGTTGAAAGGATTCTTGCAATGCCAGTAAGTAGCCCACTCACTAATTTCATTGCAAGATAGGCAGAAATTATTGACATCCACTTTGTTTCATTAGGAACTCCCCTTGAAGTATGGGCCACTTGGTCATCAAATTCTTAACATATGTGCAAGGTCGAAAGGGATCCTTCTTCTGTTGTTGAACCAAACTTAAATGGAAAATTGATTATATGTATATTGTATACTACATGCTTAACAATTTGTAGATTAGAGACAATATTCTTGTGCAACAATCTTGGGAATTTTCACCATCAACTTTGTAATATTCCAAAAAAATTTAAGTTAAAATTTGAACCATTCTTGAATTACGTATAAGGTCGTACCAAGTGATTCTTAATTGTTCTTAGATTCTAAGTTCAATTCATTAGTGTGGGAATGCTTCTGGATATCAATTAATGTCACTAGAATCCCCTAGCACAAAGTTGAGTTGAAAGCTTCCTTACCGATTAAGTTTTGACCTATGATTCTACTTAGGTCAACTTCAAACAATCATATATTTCATTACATAAAGAATTAGGTGGCCCCTGACCTACCAAATTAAAGGTCTTTCAATCCTCTATCCATTGTCACCGAGCTTGCCTCATTTCTAGTTCGGGGTAAAAAGTTATGACCATTTTAGTAACCTGATACAGTGCAAGGACGAATTAGCCGACGACAAAATATTTAAAATGGTCATTTTTATCTTTTTATCTTTTTATCTCTAAGAAAAATTCTAAACGAATTTCCTGACTAATTAAGGTCTTAGAAAGTGTTAACCAGTTCTTTTACGTTCATTAGCCCTTCACGTCATAAGAGTAAGGTTCCAAGAGGAGAAAAGTTAGGATTTCAATCATTCTTTGAGTTTCGTCGATTTCGCCAAGAACTTCGTTCTTCCAGGTGTGTAAGGTTATTTATAGTATTGGAGTAGTTCGTCCTCACGCCCTACATCTCAATTCGGTCAGAAATTATTTAATCTAAAGGATCCAGTCATAGTTCTTGATATTGAATTCAGTTCTTTAACAATTCAGGTTTTGATTTCCTTTATTTTTGAGAATCTTATAATGTTGTTCATGTGTAGTACCACATGAACCCTATTGATTTAGTAAAGTTATGTTTTAAAAAGAAATTGTATGAAAATTTCTCATATATTAATTTTGGGTTCGAAAGATAAGTAGAGTTTAGGAACAATTCCCAAATTTCAAACTAATTTGGGATCCTACTTTAACTTGAGTTCGCGGAGGATGAAGGGGAGCCCCCTGAGGTGATGCACCAGTGACACACCCCAAAACCAGATGTGATGGCACGTGCCCAAACCCCACCGGACACGTCAGCCTAACACCCAAAAACCCGACGATACAGAATTTATAAAACAAGAATAAGATAGAAAGATAAGCGGAAGTCTTTAAATAAACTCAACATAACCCCAGAATTGGTTGTCACATGTACAAACCTCTAATACATAATCTGAATAAAATATACAAGTCTCATAGTAAAGTTCTAGAATAGAACAGAACAGTAAATATAGATAACTTGAGGGCACGTCTGGAATGAACCGCTACCTCTCAAGTAAGTCTGGAAGCTCTAATCTGAAGATAAGTAATAAGCCGGATCTAATAGAGTTGTCAACCTACACAAATGTGTAGAAGCAAGGGTGAGTACCAAAAGCAACAGGTACTCGCAAGTAACCCTAAACTAAGCTAAACTAGCAGCTAAAAACAACTCCTTTCAATCCCAACCGAACCACCGAAACTTCATTCTAACAGCGAACCAACAACCCATACTACACAACTCATAATCAACAGATATATCCAACAGTATCTCACATCAACCTCATATCTTCATATAAGAGCAAATAGACCATATATCACATGAAAAGGGGCAAGTAAGTAAAAATCCACACACCACAAACAAAGATGAAGTCAGATGCGATGCAAATGCAATAATGATGTCATGTAGTCGTGATGCATGTCTGTCCTAAGATACGCATCTGTTGACGTAATCAGACCGCGCTGAATACTCAAATCAGAACCCATGGGGGCCACACATAGACCATGTATCACCGCCGAAACCAGATCCCATCGGCATCCAAATCGCTAGCCGGAGCTAGTCCATTTCATATATATATCTCTAGCCAGAGCTAGTCCATCTCATATATATATCTCTAGCCAGAGCTAGTCTCTACTGTGTCTCATATCCATCCATCCTCATATCAGTGTCTCAGAACTCATGCAACAGATAGTTCACACATGGGATGAATAATGAATATGCACATG